>VMDO01003394.1:115000-144186 GCA_007922755.1 Pedetes capensis | reverse complement strand
AACAGTTTTAAAACCTAGTCTTAAGTAATAAAGATTCTATGTTTTGTCAAGATAACTACAGTCTCTAATGATTTTTTTAAATTTCTAACTATTTAGAAAACAGTATTAAATCAAGATTTGTGTTTGTTTTAAATCTTTTTAAAAATCACTTTATAACTCTAGTTAACATAAAAAAACTATTGTTTTAGGTTATTACAAAATGTGTAACATAATCTACAACAATATCTATACCCATATCTATGTAGATGCCTTTAAGAGCTAATGGTTTACATGTCTAAGCTCTAAGTGAATGTTATGCTAAATTTTAAAAAGCTAATTAATATCCATTATTCCTTCTCTAAGACTTGTGCATGCTCAACAACCAAAAATTGGAAACTTAATCAATCAGGATAATGGGGCTAAGAGACAGCCAATAGTTTGGCCTATTCCCCAAGTCAGCCAAAATCCATGGAACGATGGGACCCATCAAAAGGGCCCTGTAATTCTGGTAAGTCACCCATCCTGTTGATAAGAGAAGCTATGGAGGCCTCAGAAGTTGGCTCTGACCAGTGCACATTCTGCAAAGAGAAGAGTTACTACAGAGGGTAATGCCTCATCAATGCTTCCAAAGGAAGTCACATGGTCAGCAAGACCATAACTCATCCTAGGATGAGTTATGATGGCACAACTAGAGAAAGGGGAAAAACTAAGGGAGGCTAATAGGCTCCTTACAGGTCCTCCAAAATAACCCTAAAGATAACTGCACGTTTTTCTCATCAGCATATGGAATATCCTCCAAGGCAGATCATATTGAGGAAGGAAGCCTAGTAAAACCATACCAGGCTCTGTTCCTCCAAGACATGGGAGTTTACATTCCCCACCCTCCTGATCAAAGATAAGGACTGCACTTCCTTATCTAAGGAATGCCAGAAGCTCCTCTCCAAACTCAAAGGTGCTACAGTAAATGCCTCTTCATTGACACAGCCCATGGTGTTTATCTAGAAGATGTTTCTTTAAAGATTTGTAGTCAGGGACTTTCTGCCTTTTGCATGGATTGCTCTATAACACCTGTGGACTATTTAAAGTAACCAATCAAAGAAAAACTCAAAGACCTCCTTGGTCAGCTAGTCTATAGCCCTATATAAGGGACAGGAAAGGATAATTTAGAGAGAGTGGCCATTTTGGGGGACCTAAGCCCCCTGCTGCTCTGCCAGCAATAAACTTCCTTCCTCTAATAAATATTGATATTCAGATGATTCTTTCTATCTGATGGGCCTTGCTTCCTACAAAATTTGGTTCTCTAACTGGAAAGAAAGCCCATTACCAGAGAAAGCAGGGTCAGATTTACTTGGTATTTTTCAACAATTCCTACAACCCACGGAGGAGGGGCACTTGGCCCAAGTGATGTGTGAACCACTGAGCTATCCAGGGATGGCAGATTTTGCCTCCTTATGTGGACACCTTGATGGGGCAAAGAGGGGATCCCCTCCTCAGTGAGTTCTTGAGGAGGCAAACACCAAGAGGAAGTGGTATCAGGAGATGTCTGAATCACAACAGGACCAGTCAATGGGTCTACTCTTTGGTTACAGAACGAGGTCCTGATTCCCTCTTGGCACCTCCCAAGTACCATTCATTATACTTTGATTGGGAAACTGAGGCTGTGACCTAGATTAGGAAATTGGGTTGGTGAGTGCTTCCTGAATACTGTTCATGATAGTTTGAAAGAGAAACTGGCATGACCTATGTTAGGAAACTGAGTTGAAATGCATCTACAGGAAACTGAGGCTGGTTGGGTTGGATTATGTGAATGAGAGTACTTGATCACTGATCCAGAAGGACATAGAAGAAAGGGTTCTGACCCTCACGGGCCAAAGCAAGTGTGTGCTCCAAACCACAGTTCTATGAGACACCCCAAACAACCAAGAGCAGTTTGTGCTGATGGCTCACATTAGCCTGCCAAAGTCAAAGGGTCTCCCATCCCTGTTAGGGAACCTGTCAGTTAAGATCAATGTGTCTATGCTTCCTTCTAGATATTCCCCACCCTTCCCCCTACCCTTCTTGTGGCATGTGTGATGTTCGTCCACGGTGAGACATGGGAAATACACAGTTAAAAGGAAAGCCCATCCCTTTAAGGAGCATGGTAAAGAATCTTAAGAAAGGATTCTCAGGAGATTATGTAGTTGCTCTGTTTCCAAAGAAGTTAAAAATTCTGTGTGAATGGGAGTGGCTGATATTTAAGATGGAATAACCATCAGAAAGTAGCTAAGATAAAGCTATAGTACAGGAGGTATGGCCTGTTGTAACTGAGGACCCTGGTCACCCAGATCAATTCCCATACAAAGATATCTGACTCCAGCTGGTGCTGCAGCATCCGCATAGGCTGAGGGCCTAAGTTTCCCAGGTACTAGTGACTAAGATAGGGAAGCACTCTGCCCTACCCAAAAAAACCACTGCCACCAATGGCACCTGAAATTCTTGCTTCTAATCCTATGGAGGAATTAAAGTTGCTATCTTATGTCCCTGCAAAAATCCCAAGAGAAGCAGTCAGGCCCACCCAATCTCTGTCACTCAATTCTACACCTCCTGAGACATCTAGTGTGGCCCCACATGGCCCACAGGAGCCTAGCTTGGGCACTGATCCTTTGTACTTAAAGCTTTGCCCATAAATTTCTTAGGCTATTCAAATGGTTCTGAGGGAAATTTGAAGTTAAGGGCCACCCAATAAGGAAGGAGAAGTTATTGCATGCCAAATTATAGTGTATCAGCCCTTTGCTACTACAGACTTACTAAATTGGAAACACCACACTCCCTCCTATATGAAGAAACCCCAGGGTCTCATAGATTTGATATAGTCTATCTTCCAAATCCACAACCCCACATAGGCTGACTGCCACCAGGTCCTCCTTACTCTGTTCAACACTGAGGAGAGACACCAAGTGGTCCAGGCCACTACTAAATGACTGGAAGAGAATGCTCCAGACTATGACCTGGAGTATGCTAAGGATGCTCTGCCCAAGAAGATCCCTAATGGCATCCAAATAAGGGGGAAGACGTGGGAAAACTACTAAGGTATAGAGCATACCTCCTTCAGGAGTTGGAAAAGGGGGGACAAAAGATCACAAACCTTACCAAAGTGGCCACAGTGATGCAGAGGCCAGATGAGAGTCAAGGGGATTTCTATGAGAGATTATGTGAAGCTTACCGCATCTATACACACTTTGAGAGCCAGAAAATGATCGATATAGGTTTTGTGAGTCAGAGTGCAGTTGATATCCAATGCTAGCTCCAAAAATTAGAGGGCTTCATGGGAATAAATATTTCCAAGCTCCTA
Source organism: Pedetes capensis (assembly GCA_007922755.1). Lineage (NCBI taxonomy): Eukaryota > Metazoa > Chordata > Mammalia > Rodentia > Pedetidae > Pedetes > Pedetes capensis. The sequence goes on along the minus strand of VMDO01003394.1, from coordinate 140,876 downwards.
GAAGTGGCACATAAGGTTTTCATAAATAGGGAAGTGGAAAGGCAAGGGGAAGAGGAACAGAAGATGAAGAAGAAAGTAGAAATTTTCACTGCCACCCTGACACAGAATCAGAAAAAAAAAAAAAAAAAAAAAGCTCCATTGTTCTGATAGAGGGGAAAGGAGAGGAAATGGGAGCCAGAACAAAAAAGGCCCCCTTTAAGACATGACCAGAGCACCACCTCCTGGGAAAAGGGACTCTGGAAAAATGAATGCCCACAAAAGAAAGAGAATCAAAAGGCAGATCCCAAAGAACAAGCAGCTTTGTTCAATGTGGCTAGGGACTCCCTCTTTAATGACTAAAGGTGACCAGGGTCAGGGGCCCCCAAGAAGTTTATGGTCTGAATAAAAGTAGGGGGCTAGGACCCTATAGTCCAAATAAAGATAAGTAACTAAGAACTAGATTTCCTGATTGGCAGAGGGGCCAAACATTCAGTAGTTACTAGCCTGGTAGCATGGCTCTCCACGTGCCAGACTGACATAGTTGGAGTGACAAGAATGCTCACCCACCAATCTGTCTGCCTTCCCCAAAACTGTGCTATCAGTGGCCATGAAGTGACACATTCTTGTCACATATACAAGTGACATTCTTGTATATGCTAAATTGTCCCATTCCATTGTTGGGATGAGATTTACTGGGGAAATTCCATGCCACTATTTCTTTTTCTGATGATGGCCAATTAAACCTTCAGTTGCCTAAGCCAGGACTGGTTTTGACCCTCACCATCCCCAGGGAGGAGGAATGGAGGATTTTCATTACAGAGCTTGGGAAAACATTAAACCTGGAGCTAGTGCAAAGATGACCCAGGGTTTAGGCAGAAGGCAACCTTCCAGGCTGGCAATTAATCAAGTGCCAGTATGGGTTGAACTGAATCCAGAGGCCCAGTCCATCAGCCAAAGATGATATCCGATTCCCTGAGAAGCCCTGGAAGGAATCCAGGTACATCTACAAAAAATTAAAGAACACAGCATAATTATGGCATGCCAGTTGCCCTGGAACATTCCCCTCCTCCCTGTAAAGAATATGGGGATGAAGGATCACTGGTCAGTCCAGGACTTGAGAGCAATAAATCAGATAACTATGATGCTGAACCCAACTGTGCCTAGCCCTTACACCCTCGTGAGCCACTTCCCTGTGAAAACCTCCTGGTTCACCTGCTTGGATTTAAGCAATGCATGTTTCAACCTAAGACTGGCCCCAGAAAGCTGTGAGCTGTTGGTCTTCCGGTGGGAGTACCCCTCCATGGGATTGAGAGCACAATACATCTGCACTGGGTTTTCTCAAGGTTTCAAGAATCCTCTTTGGAGAGGTCCATGCCTGGGGTCTCCTTCAATTTCCAACATGGGTCATTGGATGTGTCCTTCTCTAATATGTGGACAACTCCTTTCTGGGCCATGAGACTCTAAAAAGGTGTGTAAAAGGAATGGACATAGTCCTGTGACTTCTGGAGGCTTGTGGATACAAAGTCTCCAAGAAAAAGGTTCAAATCTGCCCAAAACAGGTAAAATACCTGGAAGTCACACTCCAGCAAGTAGAAAGAAGGCTGGGAGTAAAGAGAAAACTGGTAATCCAAAACCTCCCAGTCCCAGAGATGCAAAAACAAATCAGAGAGTTCCTAGAGGCAGTGAGGTTCTGTTGTAGATAGATCCCCAGTTTTGCAATGCTTGCCAAACCTTTATATGAGGCCACAAAAGGAGGAGAAAGGGAGCCAGTGGAATGGGAGCCAGAACAACAAAAAGCTTTTGAAAAGTCAAAAGAGGAGTTACAGGCAGCCCCAGCTTTGGGCCTCCCTGACTTAACCAAGCCTTTTACATTATGTGTCAAAAAGAAAGAAAACAGCCATGGGGATATTGACTCAGAATGTGGGGTCATGGGCAAGGCCAGTAGCCTACCTCTCTAAACAGGGTTTTAAAAGATGGTCCTTGTGTCTGAGGGCACTTGCAGCTATGGCTATGTTGGTACAGGATGCTGACTAACTTTGGGACAGGACCTGACAGATCCAGTGCCACATGCAGTGATTACCTTAATGAACACGAGGGGGCACCATTGGCTGACAAACACATGCTTCACTAAGTACCAAAGCTTAGTATGTGAAAATCCCAGGCTGATAATAGAAGTGGTGTCCTCCCTGAACCCCACCACCTTGCTCCCAATGGGGGATGGAAAACTTGAGCAGGATTGTGTGGAGATCATTAAGGCAGTGTATTTGAGCCAGCCAGACTTTCTGGATCAGCCTCTGAGGGACACAGACTTAGAGCAGTTTGTGGATGGAAGCAGTTTTGTCAATGTGAGAGGGGAGAGACAAGCCAGCTATACTATAGTCACTCTGAGGTTTTGGAGACAGAGCTGTTGCCTCAAGGGACCTCTGCCCAGAAAGCTAAACTGATTGCTCTAATTTGTGCCCTAGAGCTGACTGCCTGCAGCCGTAGCCCTGTGGCATCCGATCCTGTCAGATCTCGGAAGCTAAGCAGGGTCGGACCTGGTTAGTACTTGGATGGGAGACTGCCTGGGAACACCAGATACTGCAGGCTTGGGAGAAGGACCTGGCAACCCGCTCCCAATAACCAATCTGCCATTGAAAACCCTATGAACAGCAGAGAAGCACTGACAATAGTGTTCCGCCTGTTGTATGTAGGGTCGCTATGAGCCGGATACCGACTCAACGGCACCTAACAACAACAACAACAAGAGCTGACTGAGGAAAAGAATGTAAACATCTTCATTGACTCTTGGTTTGCTTTTCTTACTGTCCATGTACACGGAGCCACTTTCAAAGAGAGAGGACATCTAACAGCAGGGCAGGGGTGGGGATGATAAGGGAAGATCTAAAATACCCTAATGAGATTTTATAACTGCTGGAGGTAGTATGGAAGCTTACTAAAGTGGCAGTCTTAAGAAAGCTTAAGAAAGTGGCAGTCATTCGCTGCAGGGGGGCATCAAAAGATAAGAACCCCTTTTGTTGTTGTTGTTGTTAGGTGCTGTAAAGTCAGGTGTCCAGCTCATAGTGACCCTACATACAACAGGTGAACCACTATTGTCAGTGCTTCTCTGCTATTCATAGGGTTTTCAATGGCTGATTGACTTTTGGGAGTGGGTTGCCTGGTCCTTCTCCCAAAAGAACCCTTTAGGCACAGGGAAATGCCAAGACAGATACAAAGGCAAGGGAACAGCACTCTTCCTTCCCAGACTGCCACTGTCAACCCCCAGGCTCCATGGACACCAAACAAAACTCCAAAGTATTCTGAAAGGGAAAAGGAATGGATGATGAGAGGGCACAAAAGAGGCAGGGGAAGGGTGAAAAATGCTGCCAGACGGGAGGATTATAGTCCCCCACCTCCTGGGTCCAACAGTTGTTCAAGTAGTTTATGAGACAATACATCTGGGACAGGAAAAGACTGAAAAAAACTGTTGGGGAGTACTTTCACATTCCCTTCCTGTCAACCCTTGCCAAGCAGACTAGTCAGCCTTGTGTAACATGCAGTTGGCACAATGCAAGACAGGGGCTCTCCCCAACACCCGGAGTCCAGTCCTATGGGGCAGCCCCTTTGAGGATGTGCAGGTGGACTTTATGGAGACGACTCAATGTGGAGGAAACCAATACTTCCTGATATTAGTCTGCACATATTCAGGGTGGATAGAGAGTTTTCTCACCTCTATCCCAGGGTGGATAGAGGGTTTTCATGGACCAGGACAGAAAAGGCCCATGAAGTAGTGAAGGTGCTATTTAGGGAAATTATTCCTCAGTTTAGACTGCCACTTTGAATCAGATCTGATTACAGCCTGGCCTTTGTGGCTGAAGTAGTGCAATAAACAGCCAGAGCCTTGAGCATCACCTGGAAGCCACACATGGCATAGCAGCCTCAGCGCTTGGGCAGGGTAGAGAACATGAACAAGACATTAGAGACAGGAATTATTAAGTTATGTAAGGACACAAAACTAAACTAGGTACAAGCTTTGCCCTTAGTCCTGTTTAAAATTAGATGCACTCCTTCAAGATTAGGATAGTCTCCCTCCTAAATAATTTACAGTAGGTCCCCCCATCCTCCATAATTTACCATAGACATCCAAGGAATTAGGGGAAGTATTGATCCACAGGCAATGGAGGATGTAGGGAAAATAACTAAGAAAATATCTACATGGTACTTGACAGGACCCCTATTAATCTTTTTGCTCCTGTTTGTCTTTTCTCCCCAGGAGATCAGGTTTGGGTCAAGGATTAGAATGTGACCCCCCCTCAACCCAAGGTGGAAAGGACCCTAGACTGTCATTCTGACCACACTCATGGCTGCTGAGGTAGAAGGGATTCCTGAGTGGATTCATCGCACCAGATTAAGACGGCTGCACAACCCCAGGGGAGAACAGAAACAGACCTGATCAACCCCTACTCCTGCCGCAAACTGGAAGATGGTTGGCCTGTGCAAAGCAGAAGCCTGAGGACAACCATCATGAGACTTCTCTTGATTAGACTTTGGACTTTGGGAAAAGGGAAAGAAAGATTTGACTTATGTGTTCATCAAACAGAGGAAAGACCAAGAGTAACAACCACCTTACTCTCCTACAGGTATTACAAATGTTGGGGCAAAATCAAAGGAACTTGTACTTAAAACCAGACCCAATTTGCTGTATGCAATCCAGGTAACAACCAGTTATATGTCTGTTATAATCCCCTTGAATCTCCCACACATAACACTTTTGAGATATGGGTAAATCCAAGCTATAGATTTGCAGACTACCTCTTAGCCAATAAAATCAACACAAAGGGAACTTCCCAAATCAGGAGATAAAGATCTGCCTGGATGTATGTCAGATAATTAATTTAAACATTTATGGGATGGGATATAGATTGCTAAATTGGGAAAGGAGTTATGCATTTATAGGCAAGTACCTATGTGAGGACAACTGTACTAACTGGAGACTGGAAAGATGATGTATGGGCCCCTGAGAGGATTAGCCAATATTATGGCCCAGCCACATGGGTCCAAGACGGGTCACCACCATCTACATGCTCAACTGCACAATTAGGTTATAGGTAGTGCTGGAATTTAGGAAAAATTTAATGGGCCACATATATGACAGATCCTACAGCCTCCATAATCTTAAAGAAAGGGAAAGCTTCCTCAGACTGTAAGAAAAGCCATTGTACCCACTTAGAATTAACAAAAACCCATCCTCAGGACACTCACAGATGGGAAAAAGAAAACAAGTTATATCTAGGAGTCAATAGCAGGGGATTAGGTCTGGTGGTAGACATAAATCTGAAAAAGGACATCACTACTTAGAAAGATGGGGCTGGGATTTAGCTCAGTTGGTAGAGCGCTGTGCTGCAGTCTCTGGGGTCCTGAGATCAATTCCCAGCACCACAAAAATGGGAGAAGGGCCTTGCAATCCACTCCCAAGGCAATCCCGAAACAGTCAGCCATGGAAAACCCTATGAGGGTTGGATAGCGACTCGATGGCACCTAACAACAACAACTCAGAAAGAGATTAGCTTCCAAGTTTTCCAATCCTTCTATGAAGAAGAATCTTGACCTCTTTCCCCACCTCCATGTAGTACTAAAAATTTGTTGCTGGGATTAGCAGAGGACATAGCCCAGTCTCTAAAAGTTACATCATGATATATATGTGGAGGAACTCTGATGGGAGATTGATGACCATGGGAAGCAAAGGAGTTACTGCCCCATGAAATGATAGATCTTAGAAGCCAAGAACAGCCTCTTCCAAGTGATGCCTTTTGGGTTCTAAAATACTCAGTTATAGCTCTATATTGCCTTGCTAGATGGGGAAAGCCCTTTACCTCACATGTGGAGGAACTAGCCTGTATAGGACAGAAAACTCTTAACACCACAACCAGAGAAAATATATGGTGAGGAAATAACTGTTGTTGTTGTTAGGTGCCATCGAGTTGGTATCCGACTCATAGCGACCCTCATAGGGTTTTCAATGGCTGACTGTTTCAGGATTGGCTTGGGAGTGGATTGCTAGGTCCTTCTCTCATTTTTGTGGTGCTGGGAATTGAACTCAGGACCTCAGAGACTGCAGCGCAGTGCTCTACCCACTGAGCTAAATCCCAGCCAGGAAGTAACTACACTGTACAAAACCCTCTTGACAGGTTCACCCAACTGAGAGAGGTTTGGGACGATTTGGGAAGTCCAAGAGATTGGACTGCCCCAGTTGGACTATATTAGATATGTGGAAATAGAGCTTATGCCTACCTCCCAGACTGGAGAGAAAGCTGTGTTATAGTCATAATCAATCCCTCTTTCTTCTTATTACCACTAAAAGCTGGGGAACTACTAGGCTATCCAGTCTTGGTCCCCTTATCAGGATGCCAGAAATGGGAAATATCCATAGGAGACTGGAAAGATGATGTATGGGCCCCTGAGAGGATTAGCCAATATTATGGCCCAGCCACATGGGTCCAAGAGGGGTCACCACTATCTACATGCTCAACTGCACAATTAAGTTATAGGTAGTTCTCGAGTTAATAATCAATAAAACAGGGTAGGGCCTTGATCCTGCTTGCCCAACAGAAGAGTCAAACCACAATTACTCTCTACCAGAATAGACTAGCTTTAGATTACTTCTTGGCCCAAAAAGGAGAAGTACGTGGAAAATTCAATTTTGCCAACTGCTGCTTACAAATTGATAATCAGTGACAAGCCACAAAAGATATACATGTGATGAACATTCAAAAATTAGCCCATATGCCAGTACAGACCTAGCATGGATGGGACCTAAAATGTTTATGGGGAGGCTGGTTCTCCACCTTCAGAATATTCAAAATTCTAGTAGGAGGAGTACTAGACCTCATTGGCCTATTCCTGATCATCTTGTGCCTTTTCCACCTGGCCGTAAAAGGTATATACTCTGTCTTACACATGGTCATTCATCAAAAGACGTGTTTTACATGAACTGTTATCAACTCTTACAACAATAGGTAATTGATGAGATCCCAGAATAAAGAAATTTTTATGGAGTTTCAAAAGGGGGATATGAGGAAGGAAGCCAAATAAAACCACACTAGGCTCGCCTCTTCCAAGAGTTAGGCGTTTATATTCCCCACCCACTGATCAAAAAACAGGACTCCATTCCCTTATCGAAGGCATGCTAGAAGCTCCTTTCTAAACTCAGGTGTTGTTGTTAGGTGCCCTCGAGTTGCAGACTCATAGTGACCCTCGTGGGGTGTTCAATGGCTGACTGTTTCAGGATTGCCTTGGGAGTGGGTTACCATGTTCTTCTCCCATTTTGTGGTGTTGGGAATCGAACTCAGGACCTCAGAGACTACAGAACAGCATTCTACCAACTGAGCTAAATCCCAGTCCAACTCTAAACTCAGAGGCTACAGTAAATGCCTCTGCATTGACACAGCCCCTGGTGGTTATCTACAAGTTGTTTCTTTAAATATTTTGTAGGCTGGGACTTTCTGCCTTTTGCTATTTGCTTTAAACAGTCCACCTTTAAGCAAGTGGACTGTTTAAAGTAACCAAAGAAACACAAGGACTCCTGTTGTTTACTAGTCTGTAAGTCCTATATAAAGGACAGGAAAGAATAAGTTGGGGAGTGTGGTCACTTGGGGAGGACCTGAGCCCACAGCTGCTCCACCAGCAATAAACCCCCTGCCTCTAATAAACATTAGTGTTCAGGTGATTCTTTCTCTCTGATGGGCCTTGCTTCCTAAACAATATGATAGCCTCCCAAAAAAGTCTCAACAAATTTTTAAAAATTCAAATTACATTTCTGACCATAATGTAATAAAACTAGAAATCTATAAAACAAAAAACTTTGATAACTATACAAATACATAAAAATTAACCTATTTTAGACAATCTACTTGGGGTGAACCTGTCAAGAGGGTTTTATTAAGTCCAGTTATTTCCTCATCATATCTCAAGGAAGAAATCAAATAGAATATTTAAAAATTTCTTGAAACAAATTAAGTTGAAGACCAAAAAAAAAAAAAAAAAGCTCAAAACCATGGGATATAGCGAAAGCAGTACTAAGAGGGAAGTTTATACCAATCAATGCCCACATCAACAAAGTAGAAAAATCTCAAATAAACAACTTATCACTGCATCTGAAGGAACAAGGAAAACAAGAATGAGCCAAATCTAAAATTAGTAAAAGGAAAGAAATAATAAAGATCAAAGCAGAGATATATGAAATGTAGCTGAAAAAATAAAAACGATCACCAAAAACACGAGCTGTTTGTTTGAAATGATAAAATTAAAAAATCCCTAGCTATCTTAAATAAGAAAAAGTGGGAGGATCAAGTAACATAAAATCAGAGATGAAAAGGGAGACATTACTACTAATATAGATAGGCAGGTTACGTTAGGTATTAGCAGGCAATATGGAAGAAAGGGGGATTGAAAATGGCTCCTGTCTTTCTGCCAAGACTAAGAAGCCATTTTCAAATGAGCCCCGCACCCTATCCAAGCCATTGATTCATTTACAAAACAAAAGCCCTAGGCCCACATCACACTAGCCTCCCAGAGCTGGGTTCCTAGGGCTGATATCATACTGGGCCTGCCCTAGTTTGAATAAAAGTAGCAGGAGCATGCACCCAGACACTGTTTTCCTTCTTCATTCCCCTCTGCTTTTTATCCTTTCCCCCTTTCACCAGCAACCACATGCTTGCCTCTCCCTTCTCTCAGGCACTGTAATGGCTGTCTCAGGTACTTTTCCCTCTGCAAACCTGCTTAACTCTGTCCTCTCTGATTTTACCTTTCCCTGGGAACCCAGATTTACCCAGGGAACCCAGTTTATTTTAATTTCCTTTATAAGCTTACCTAAGATTCTCCAGGTGAAAATCCTATGAGGGTCACTATGAGTCAGATACAACTCTAAGGCACCTAACAACAGAAAGAACAAGATCACTGTGTCCACCTTCTCTGTCTGTTTAAGGTGTTTTTCCTTCTAATAAAAGTTTGCTTAACCTTTCTTCTAGTCTCTTTCTCCAGGTACATTACTTTTCTCTGTAGTTATTCCTTAAAGGTATACTATCCTTAGTAAACCTATACTATACTCTCTGCTATAACTTTTGTGTTGAGTATAACTTCTTTTCTATGTCAGATACAAGGACCAAGGTTTTGCTGCCAGATTCCAGGACCTGCCTCTCTCTGCTCCCCATGAATCTCCAGGACCAATACCACAGGAAAATGAAATATTAGAGATTGTTAGGTAGGTAGATAGATATTAACAGGTCATGGAGTAAAAGGGAATTAAAGATGACTCCTGTTATCAGCTATGACCCAATCTTTGAATAAGACTAGGCATTGTTCTAATGGGCCCCACACCCTAATTGAGATGAATGACTGCCTGGGTCCTCAGGTTATGAACAAATGAAGACCATTCTAAGATATACCAATGGGCCCATTCTTTTGAAACACATCAAACAAATCCATTAATCCATTTTACAAAACAAAGATCCCAGGCTCCATATACCCTAAACCACATAATATTACCAAACAATGGCCATCTGGGAAAGACAGAGCTTGAGTTTTGAAACATGGGTTCACATCACACTACTTTACTCTGGTTTCAATAAAACTAGAGAGAACAAGCCTGGGATTTAGCTCAATTGGTAGAGCCTCGCTCCGAGGTCCTGAGTTCAATTCCCAACACCACAGGAAAAAAAAAAGAGAGAAGGATGTGGCAATCCACTCCCGAGGCAATCCCAAAATAATCAGCCATTGAAAACCCTACGAGGGTTGCTATGAGTCAGACAAGACTCCATGGCACCTAACAACAACAGAGAGAACAAGATCACTGTGTCCACCTTGTCTGTGTGTTCAAGGTGTTTTTCCTTCTCTTTGCCTTTTTTTTTTTTTTTTTTTTTTGTGGTACTAGGGTTTGAACCCAGGGCCTCGCACTTGCATGCTTTGCAAGTGCTGGGCCACTGAGCTGCACCCCCAGCCCATTTTTTTACTTTTTAAGACAAGGTCTCCCCAAGTTACGCAGATTGCCTCTGGTCTCAAACTTGGGAACCTCCTGCCTCCACCTCCCAAGCCACTGGGATTGCAGGCATGTGCCACTGCTCTCAGCTTCTTTGCCTTTTCTTTTGCCTAGGGGAGCATCCTAATCTTAGGTTCCTTCACCCAAAGAACTGAGGTTACCCCAGTTTTTCTCCAGATTTCTCTGGGTTTCACCAAGCTTCTTCAGACGTCTTGGTTTACTCCGGTAACAGAGATTATTATGAAAAACTATGTGCAACAAATTTGAAAACTTGGAAGAAATGGACCAATTCCTAAACTTATACATCTTGTGATAGCAGGCCTAGGTCACTTCAAAATCACTCTGGTTCTTCGAAAAACTAGCCCTCAATAAAAGCTGATAAGGGCAGGTGTGTCATGAGATGGCTGGGCCTGCCAAAGGGCTGAATTAAGAAAAATGTGGGGCGCTAGATAACTTTGTAAATGGGGTCACTAGATAACTCTGTAAAAGGTCAAATTCAGGGAATTCCTACAAATGGCTAAACTCTGGGAAACACAAACTTACTTTGTACCCCCACCCTTTTACTGTAAAAAAAGTTTCTATTCTGTAATTCTGCTTCTCCTCCCCTACCCTATAAAGCCCCTAACCACTGTGAGTCAGATGCTGCTTTCTGAAAGTCCACTCCCAGAACTGAAAGTAGCTAGCAGGCCCGTCTAAATAAACTTTTCTGTTCCTGATCTGTTTGTTTGTGTCTTGGAGTATGTTTCTGGGGTCGAGCCACCGGGTACAACAATCTTACCAAGACTAAGTCATGAATAAATAGAAAACCTGAACAGACCAATATCAAGTAATAAGATTGAATCAGTAATAAAAATTCTCCCATTGAAGAAAAGCCCAAGACCAGATGGTTTCCCTGCTGAATTCCACCAGAACTTTAAATAATACTAGATATTCTCCTTAAGTTATTCCATAAACAGAAGAGGAAGGAATTCTCCCAAACTCATTCTACAAAGCCAGAATTACCCTGTTACCAAAACTATAGATAAGGTCACACACACACACAAAAAGAAGAAAACTATAGACTATTATCATTGGTAAGCACAGAATACTATAAAACTAAATCCAACAACACATTAAAAACTTTATTCACCATGACCAACAGGGATTCTTCTGAGGGACATAAGAGTGGTTTAATATACATCAAAGGAATGAAAGACAAAAACTACATGGCCATCTCCATAGATACAAAAAAGGGATTTGATAAAATTCAACATCTCTTCTTGATAAAAGTTTTGAATAAATTAAATATGAAAGAAATATACAGGGGGTGAATAGGATGAAAGTACATTATACTCATGTGTGAAAATATCATAATGAAGCCTATTATTTTGTATAATTTATATTAATTTGTACAATGAATATACACCAATAAAAAATTTTAAAGCAAAACAAACAATAAAAATGAATGTACTTCAATATAATAAAGGTGATTTATAAGCCAACAGCATGACAATTTTTGTGTTTATATGAAACACAAAAATTCCTGAATAGCCAAAGTCATCTTGAGCAAAAGGAATAAAGCAAGAGGTATGATACTACCTGCTTTCAAAGCATACTTTGAGGCTGTAATAACCCAAACAGTATGGGATTGGCATAAAGAATAGACACATAGATCAAAGTGACAGAATAGACATCCTAGAATTAACCCATATATCTATGAGGAAATGATTTTTGACAAAGGTGCTGAGAACATACATTAGAAAAGCAAAAGAATGAAATCATACAAAAGAATGAAAAAGAACAGTCTTTTTAATAAGTGGTTCTGGGGAAAGTCAGATATCCACATGCACAAGAATGAAACTAGGCATATATCCCACCAGTTACAAAAATCAACTCAAAATCAATTAAAGACAAATATAAAACCTGAAACTAGCAAACTACCAGAAAAGAAAACATAAAGAAAATACTTTAGGACATTGGAATGAGCAAGGATTCTTTGAACAAGACCCTAAAAGTGTAAGAACAAAAGCAAAAATAGACATATGGGTTTACATCAAACTAAAAACCTTTTATACAGCAAAAGAAACAATCAACAGACTTAAGAGACAATCTACAGAATATAAGAAAATATTTGCAAAAGTAAGAGTTAATATCCAGAATAAATAAGAATCTCCAAAAGCTCAATAACAAAAAATAAATAAGCCAATTTAAAAACAGGCAATAAATACTAAGAGACATTTCTCAAAAGAAGAGATATAGGCTCTTCTCTCTCTTGAGAAGCTCACATCCATGATTTGGATGCGTATTATGATTCATTTCTTAGGCATTTTTCTCTTTCTGAGCACCTGGGTTTATCCTAAAATATGTACTATCTCTTACCCCTACCTAATAAACTTTCTAATTTTGTTTCCTCCTCCCCGCCAAAAGGAGAGATACAAATGGCCAGCATGAAGATATTACTTCAATATACTCAATATCACTAATCATCAGGGAAATGAAAATCAAAACCACAATGAAATGTCACCTTACCCTAGTAAAAATGGCTGTTATCAAGAAAACTAACAATAACAAATGTTGGTGAGGATGTGGAGAAAAATGAGCACTTGTACACTGTTAATGGGAAAGTCAACTAGTACAGACATTATGGAAAACACTACAGAAGTTCCTCAAAAACTTAAAAATAGAACTACCATATGATCCAGCAATCCTACTACTGGTATGTATCCAAAGAACATCAAATCAGTATGTCAAAGAGATATGTACACTCCTGTGTTCATTGCAACATTATTCACAAGAGCCAAGAAATGAAAACAATTGAAGTGTCCATCAACTGATAAATGGATAAAGAAAATGTAATACATATAAACAAAAGAATGAAATCATACAAAAGAACGAAATGTAGATGGAATTGAGATCATAATGTTAAGTGGTATAAGCCACATGATCTCACTCATATGTGGAACCTTAAAAAGTTGACTGTATAGAAGTTGAGAGTAAAATACTAGTTACAAGAGGCTGAAGGGAGTAGAAGAGTAGAGGTATAGGGAAATATTGATATTGCTCAATGGTACTAAGTTACAGTTAGATAGGAGCAAGAAGTTCTGATGTGCTATAGAACAGTAAGGTAACTATGTTGTTGTTGTTGTTAGGTGCCATCAAGTCGTGTCCGACTCATAGCAACCTTCATAGGGTTTTCAATGGCTGACTGTTTCAGGATTGCCTTGGGAGTGGATTACCAGGTCCTTCTCCCATTTTTGCAGTGCTGGGAATAGAACTCAGGACCTCAGAGACTGTAGCACAGCACTCTACCAACTGAGCTAAATCCAAGCCCCAAGGTAACTATAGATAATAATAATGCTCTGTGCAATTTAAAAAGCCAGAAGAAAAGATTTTGAAAGTTTTCACCATAATAAAATGATAAATGTTTGAGGAGATAAATATGTTTAACTTGATTTAGAAATTACACTATATCTATATATCTATATATCTATATCTATCTATCTATCTATATGTAGATAGATAGATATATGCACTGAAACCTTACATACTACCCCCTTAATAGGTGCAATTTGTATATCTTTGTGTTTAAGTTAAATTTTTATTTAAAAAAAAATAGCCAAGGAGCACATGAAAATGTGCTTATCATCACTAGTCATTATTTTGTTTAAATGAAAATTAAAGTCACAATGAACTATCTTTTCACATCCAGTACAATGGCTAAAATTTAAAATACTAAAACCATCAAATATGTCAGTAGTGGGAAGGAAGATGGTACAAATAATTGAGCAAATCTGAAAATTTTATGATCAATCCTTATAGACAAAATTTATAAGCAACTGTTATAACATAATAAAAGATATTTCAGAACTTAAAATAAGAAATACAGATTTAAATCTGAAAACAACCAATAAAATTCATTGTATTAATAGAATAAAAGCTAAGGAGAAAAACCATATGCTCATTTGAAAATGGCTTCATCTTGGCAGAAAGACAGGAGCCATTTTCAATCCCCCTTTCCTCCACATTGCCTGCCAATGCCTAACGTAACCTGCCTATCTGTATTTGACAAAACTCAACACCTATTCATAATAGGAGGTCATAGCAAACTAGGAACAGAAGGAAACTTCCTCAACCTGATAAAGAGCATGTACCAAAAAACATAGAGTTAACACACTTAATGATGAAAGACTGAACATTTTTCTCCTAAAATAAAGAGCAAAATAAGGATATACTAGAAGTATTCAACATTGTACTGGAGGGCCTAGCTTTTGTAATAAGGGAAGAAAAAGAAATAAAAGGCATTCTAATTGGAAAGGAAGAAGTAAACCTAGTTTTATTTGCAAATAATAGTATATGTAGACAACCGTAAAGAGTCTACATAAATGATCAAAACAAATAAGTGAGTTTATCAAGTTCTCAAGATGAAAAATTCAATGCAAAAATGAATTTAATTTCTACATACTTGCAAAGAACAACTGGAATATAAAATGATTAATCAAAATTATACATCCCAAGTGATTGGCAACTATGCCCAACTAATAGGTTGCGAGGATTGACAGAGTAAGTAGGAATGGGCAGTGGATGTGAAAGCAAATAAAAGATGAGAGGCATAAGCAAGTACGGTTTATTAGATGGAAATAGGGTAGGAAAAAGATCTTCTTTAGGTAAATGATGATTCATTAGCAAAGGCATGAAGGTAGGAGGTAGGAAGCCCATGTTGAGGGTAATGTAATTTAGCTTGCTTTCTTCCTTCATTCCTTTGTTCCTTCCTTCCTTTCTCTCCCTTACTTACTTACTTTCTTTCTTTCTCTTTCTCCCTCTTTCTCCCTCCCTGTCTTTCTTTCTCTCTCTCTCTCTTTCTCTCTCTCTCTTTCTTTCTTTCTTTCATCTTTCTTCTCTTTTTTTCTCTTTCCTGAAAGGAAAAGGTTTCTTGAAGTGTTCTAGATACTGTGTAGAAAGAAAGGATTATTCCTGAAAAAAATTCTCTGAAATACCAGTAATGTGGGGAAGGAAGACATTATTTATGTTGACATTACAATAGCTATAGGTAAGAACAGTGGGATTATACAAACTGAGGAGAACTCTTCCCACTTTCTCCATTACCCATTGCAATTTAGAACAGACTTTTTTCTTAACTCCACTTTTTCCTTATTATAAATAATGCTATAGAGTAATATTCTCCAAAGAGTAATGAGCATCTGCTGAGTTGTTTCCTTACAGGGAAATTCCTGGAGTATGTGTATGTGGGGGTGATTATGTCCTGAGAGGCAAAGTAGCAGGGATGAGAATGGCAAACTCTTTATTTTGGTTTGTAAAAGGGCCTCCCTCAAGTCTTCAATATCCTCCCTTTCAATATTCATTTTCTCTCACCTCACACTCCTGAAAACACCTCTAGACTGAGACTCACATTTGTTCCCTCTGAATATCTTTCCTGGGGATCTTCTCATGCTGGCTCCCTCACATTATCCAAGTCTCAGCCCCAAGGTTGCCTCCTTAGAGAGGCCCTCTGGGATTTGCCCCTCTGCCCTGTGTCCATGCTTTGACCAGATCATCCTCTTACTTCCCTCTTGGTTTGCATCACTCTCTGGAATGCTGACTGCAACTTAGTCTCCTTATTTGCACCCTTGTTCTGTCTGGTGCCCAGACAGAGGTGTGAGGATCAGGGGGGCAGACAAGTGTCCCCCTGCAAGTCTTGAGTCAGCCAGGACACTTGTTACCTCTGTATGGCTCCTCACTGCAGCCCCTGTGCCTTGGCCATCACCAGTGTTTTATGATTTAGTTTCCACCCAGAGAGAAGTACTAGAAAGCATATCTGTGAAAAGTAAGGGCCATTTGTCAAAACAGGGGCCCATTTTTCTTTCCACAGGAAATGAGGAGTCTTTGAAGATTTTAAGGCAAGAGAATGACATTACCCAAATGTGCTTTAGGAAGGTTAAACCACAGTTGCATACAGGATAGAGCAGATTAGATGTACTGTAAATTCTTGCTATGCATCTCAATGTGGCTCTGAACATTGCTCATCAATCCTCTCCCTATATCCACTGAAGATGTTCTAAGCCTCCTACATTCATTCCGACTCCACTTCCCCCTCCACCCCAAAAGATACCTCTGACTTCACCAAACTTTAGCCACACAAGCCCCTTCCCTGAGAGAAAATTCTGGAGGATTGAGCCAAGTCTCAATCTCTGGCCCACCAGCCAGCATCTGACCATACCTAATGAAGTGATTTACATAGAGCAACAACACAAGGAAAGAAGTGACTGAAGTGAGGAGACTGGGAGAAGAGTAATAAGTTATTAGAAAATCGCACTAAGAACAGATAACTGCCTGCTGACTATAATCCTACTATCCTTCTGCCCTTCCTTTCACTTTTACTTCCCTTTACCAAAACTATTTATCAACACCTATTAGCAGCAGGAAATATGCTCAGAGTTATGAATACAGACATTAACAAAATGCATGATATTTGCCTTCAAGAAATTCATGGTTAATGAATGACACACAAAAGACAAAATGCAATAGATAGATAACAATTTTGAAGGAGGTTCTTAGTCAGGGTCCCAACCAAAAAACAAGGCACCATCAAAATGGGATTGCTATAGTTTGCATTGGGAATGTCCCTCAAAGTCTCATATATGAAAGGTTTGGTGGCCAGCCTTTGGTGCCACTGGGAGGTAATAGCACCTTTAGAAGGTGGAGCCTAGGGGAAGGAAGTTAGGGAAGGCCCTTGAAGGGGATATTGGGACTCCATCCCCTTCCTCTGACCCTCTTTGCCTCCCAGCCACCATGAAGCTTTGCTCCAGCACACACTTCCTGCCATGAGGTATTTTGCTGCCATAGGCCCTCAGTAATGTGGCCAAGCAACTATGGAGTGAAACCTCTGAAACTAGGAGCCGAAAGAAATCTTTCCTCCTTTTAATTTGTTTACTTCAGGTATTTGTCATAGCAATAGCTGACTAACACAGGGATAATTCCAGAACAGATGACTGTATTTCCAAAGAGACTATTTACAAAGGTGTGAGTCTGGAAGATGATGGACAGATAGCACACGCCTTCTGTCCCAGAGTAGAGGGAAGCCTTGATTAAGGGTTTGGAGCTCACATTGACTAGATAGGAACAGTGATAGTTTAGATTGGGAGATAGTGGAGGGAACCAGACCAACACTGAAAGCGTGGATCTGGCTCTGGAGGACCTACACAGAGGACAGCAGCTGGGTCGCCATTTCACCATTTCACAGAGAGCAGATAGGATCCCGGAGACTCGGAGGGGACTTGGAGCACACATCCACGAGGGCCCAGACCCAACACGGAGTGCAACCTTGGCATTGCACCATCACCCTGCCCACAGGACACAGACTACAAGCTCTGAGTGAGTCAGTTTGAGGTGACACACAGAATCACCATATGTAGCAGTGCACACTGCGCAGACAGAGTCTCTGGGCTGGTGTAGGACCTTCATGCAAGAGTATAGGTATCAGATCCATGAGAATTGATATGTGAGTGTGCAGGGAGTAAATGCAGAGAGGCCTGGGAAACCAGTGCCAGCGAAGTGTGACCAGAGCCGTGGCACAGCTCCCTCCCTCCTGTTGTGGTGGGGCAGTTGTGCAGACGTGATTTTCACAGACATATGGGCACACATGCACCTGGATCCCAGACACACCAGAGGCAATTCAATGTTATCCTACTTCACTATGGAGTAGGCTGGGGTCTTCAGAGGCAACTGAGTCCCAGGCAAAGCAGAGCGCAGCTGATTCTGCAAACAGAGCACAATGGTGCAATTTATCCCAGAGCAGTTTTGAGCACAACTGCTGTGCATGGCCAGACTTGCTGCAGATTCCCCCTGGGGTGGTTCGATATCATCCCGCCCACTGCAGGGGGGGAGTGACAAGACCACAATGGGATCTGGATCTCCCAAGTGGACTCTCAAGTGGACGGAAAGCCCTACATAAAAATCCATGATAGCAGCCATATTCCCTCCATGCTGTAGGCTTTGGGGCGGACATCTCCAATTTGGGGAATTGGTGCCCCAACTATGTGGGACAAGGAGAACTCCAGGGAGGCCCCCACAGGTTCCACTGCCTCTTCAACAATACAACAGACACAGAATATTTCAGGGGACAGATTCTATGGGCACTCAGTGTCCTGCTTAAACCCAGGGCATTGCAGGGCTACCCACCATATACACTTGACAGAGGGAAGCTGTGCAGAAACCTTGCCCCCTAATGCAGACTGCTTCCCTGGATTGTGTGAAAACACTGCCACCCTGTGTTCTGCAGTGTTCATTTCATCCTTCCTGTCTCCACAGTTCAGATTCCACTTGTGAGAACATACAAGCGTTTTTGTGTGTGGGGGGGAGCATGTATGTGCATGTTCTTTTTTTTTCTGCTTTCTTTCTCAAATCTAATCACTAACCTAAACCAGTTGGATCTCACAGATATATACAGAATATTTCATCCACACGATGAAGAATACACATTCTCCTCAGCTCAACATGGAACATTTTCTAAAATAGAGCATATGCTAGTCCATAAGAACTCCCTCGCTGGGATTCAGCTCAGTGGGTAGAGTGCTGCACTGCAGTCTCTGAGGCCCCGAGTTCAATTCCCAGCACTGCAAAAAATGGAAGAAGGGCCTGGCAATCCACTCCCAAGGCAATCCTGAAGCACACAGCCATTGAAAACCCTATGAGGGTCGCTATGAGTTGGATACTGACTCGACGGCACCTAACAACAACAACAAGGAACTCCCTCAACAAAAAGTAGAAATTATCCCCTGTTCCTTATCGGACTACAATGGGATAAAATTGGAGCTCAAGAGCAAGAATAATTCCAGAAAGTTTATAAACTCATGGAGACTAAATAATACACTGCTGAATGACCAATGGGTTATTGATGAAATCAAAATGGAATTTAAAAAATTCCTGCAATCAAATGATGATGAAAACACATCCTACCAAAACATATGGCAAAGGAAATTTTAAGAGGGAAGTTTATAGCATTAAGTGCCTTCATCAATAAAGAAGAGCCAAATAAATGACCTAATGACACATCTCAAGACACTAGAAATCCAACAAAAAATCAATCCTAAAGGGAGCACCCAAAAAGAAATTACAAAAATAAAGGGAGAAATATCTCAATTAGAATCCAAAGAGATAATTCAAAAATTAATAAGACTAAGAGCTGGTTCTTTGAAAACATTAATAAAATAGACACTCCTCTGTCCAATCTCATCAAAAAGAAAAAGGAGAAAAACTAACATAGTACGGATTACGAAAGAAATGGGTCCATAACCACCGACTACAATGAAATACAGAAAATCATCAGGGATTATTATGAGAGATTGTATTCCCAAAAATATGAAAATGAAGAAGAAATGGATAAATTTATTAACATGTATGACTTACCAAAGCTAACCCCAGAAGACATAACTGACCTAGACAAGCCCATTACATATACGGAAATAGAAAAGGTAATAAAAAGTCTCCCAACAAAGAAGAGCCCAGGTCCTGATGGGTTCACAGCAGAATTTTACCAAACTTTTAAAGAAGATATAATACCTGTCTTCCTCAAATTATTCCAAAAAGTGGAAAAGGAGGGAACACTCCTAAATTCATTCTACAAAGCTACCATCACCCTGATATCTAAACCAGGAAAAGATTCATCTAAGATAGAGAATTATAGACCCATCCCCATTATGAATTTAGATGTGAAAATCTTTAATAAAATTCTGGCAAACAGAATCCAGCAGCATATGAAAAAGATTATTCACCATGACCAAGTGGGATTTATACCACAGATGCAAGGCTGGTTTAACATATGGAAATCAATTAATGTAATCCAGCATATCAAGAAACTGGCAAACAAAAACCACATGATCATCTCAATTGATGTTGAAAAGGCCTTTGACAAAGTGCAACACCTTTTCATGATAAAAACACTGGAGAAGATAGGTATAACAGGCAAATACCTTAATTTCATAAAAGCCATTTATGACAAACCTACAGCCAACATTATATTAAATGGAAAAAAACTGAAACCATTTCCTCTTAGATCTGGAACAAGACAAGGATGTCCTCTCTCTCCTATTCTATTCAACATAGTAATTGAAGTCCTGGCCAGGGCAATCAGACAAGAGAAAGAAATCAAATGGATACAGATTGGCAAGGAAGAGGTCAAATTATCCTTATTTTCAGATGATATGATATTATACCTGAAAGACCCCAAAACCTCAACCAGAAAACTGCTAGAACTAATTAACTCCTTCAGCAAAGTCGCAGGCTACAAAATTAACACACAAAAATCAATAGCTTTTCTTTACACCAATTCCAAACAAGAAGAGAAGGAAATTTCAGGAAAGATACCATTCGTGATAGCCCACCAGAAAATTAAATACCTTGGAATGAATCTAACCAAAGACCCTTCAGATCTCTACAAGGAAAATTACAAAACATTAAAGAAAGAAATAGCAGAGGACACTGAAAAATGGAAATACCTCCCCTGCTCCTCCATAGGGAGAATTAATATTGTAAAAATGGCTATCCTACCAAAAGCCATCTATAGATTTAATGCAATACCCATTAAAATTCCACTGACTTACTTTACAGAAATAGAAAAAATGATCCAAAAATTCATACGGAACCACAAAAGACCATGTATAGCCAAAACACTCTTAAGCTGCAAAACTAATGTAGGTGGAATCACAATCCCTGACATCAAGCTATACTATAGGGCAGTGGTAGCAAAAACAGCTTGGTACTGGCACAAAAATAGGCCTGAAGACATCTGGAACAGAATAGAAGACCCAGAAATACCCCAACACATCTATAGCCACCTTATTTTCGACAAAGGAGCAAAGCAATTAAACTGGAAAAAGGATAGCCTTTTCAATAAATGGTTCTGGGAAACATGGTCATCTGCATGCAGAAAAAGGAAAACCGACCCGCATCTCTCAATATGCATGAGAGTTAGCTCAAAGTGGATAAAAGATCTCAACATAAAACCAGAAACTTTAAAACTTATAGAAGACAAGATAGGCAATACACTCCATCATATAGGCATAGGAAAGTATTTCCTTAATAGGACTCCAGTTGTTCAAGAAATTGCAACAAGAATAGATAAATGGGATTACATGAAATTAAAAAGCTTCTGTACAGTAAAAGAAACAACAGAGTCAAGGAAACCCCCACTGAATGGGAAAAAATCTTCACATCCTATACATCAGACAGAGGTCTAATTACCAAAATTTATAAAGAACTCAAGAAAAAAATTCCCAAGAAAACAAGTAACCCAATACACAAATGGGCAAAGGAACTGAGTAGACAGTTCTCAAATGAAGAGGTCCATAAAACCATGAAACACATAAAAAAATTCTCAATATCCCTAGCCATTAAGGAAATGCAAATTAAAACAACTCTGAGATTTCACATTACACCAGTAACAATGGCCAAGATCAATAAAACAAATAACAACAAATGCTGGAGAGGTTGTGGAGAAAAGGGAACACTCTTACATTTTTGATGGAGCTGTAAATTGGTCCAACCACTGTGGAAATCAATATGGAGGTATGTTTAAAAACTAAAAATTGATCTACTGTATGACCCAGCTATAACACTATTGGGAATTTGCCCAAAGGGAGATGGGTCATCATACCACAGAGACACCTGCATCTCCATGTTCAATGAAGCACTTTTCACAATAGCAAGGATATCAAATCAACCAAAGTGCCCATCAACAGAAGAATGGATTAAAAAAAAACTATGGTACATATACACAATGGAATACTACTCAGAAATCAAAAAATGAAATAATGCCATTCGCAGCAAAATGGATGGAAGTGAAGAAAATTATTTTAAGTGAACGAACACAAGCTCAGACAGAGAAACACCCCATGTTCTCACTCATATGTGGGAGCTGAATCAAAATTATAAGGAAAAAATCCTATACAAAGGTCGGATCATAATAAAAGAAAAAAAGAGCTAAGCATGCTATTATTATAGATGGTCTAGAAAGTTCATGTAATAGTCTTGACAATGTAAAAAGAAAGTTCACTACAGAAAAAGTTCCTATGTTAAACAGAACTGGAACCCAAGGATATATAGAAAAATATCACCATAAAAAGACAAGTAAATGGAAGAGAAGTCTTTGATGGGGGGTGGAACGGGGGGAGGAAGCTCACAAGAAGGTAAGGGGAAACTGCCACATCCAGATCCTCCCATGCTGTGTGACAAGATCCCTGCATGGGGAAGAGTACTTCAAGGAGGGCCTCTTCATGGAACCGGACTTGGGATTTTCGCTTTTCTTTTTCTAATATTTACTGGATTCTTGATAGCATATTTGATAATTTTGTATACAAGAATAAGAATGTACAATCATCCGTTTCCCCAGAATAAGGGAGATTACTGGAATGGACTGTCCCGTCCTCAACTGAGTCGCCACAGCTGTTCGCCAGAGGTGGGGAGTATGTCTGCCATATGTGAGTGGTGCCCTAAGAACTATGTTCTATTTAAAATAGGCTTGCAAAAACCTCCGTGGCAATCTGATATTAAAGATTTTATGAATAAATTACAGCAGGCAAAATTGTTTGCTCCCAGGTAGACTGAGGTTCCACCTCCACGAGCAGAATAATCGTTATAAGAATAGAAAGAGGAAAGTAATGCTCCACTGCCCACGGTATGCACAGCATAGGGAGGTGCTTATCTGGTTGAAGGCAAACCTTGGTTCCCAGCCAGTGGAAGGAGTGGGGGTTATTGTTTCTGTCAGCTTGACTCTCCACATTCTTACATAGGAACATATAATGTACTTGTGGTTAGAATGATAAATAAGGATAGAGTTCAACTACCCCATTATAATTTGTTATTTATAAAACACCTAAGGAGAAACAGATCTATCTCCTTGATGTTTGTTATCTAAAGACATTAAAATTTATGCTCTGGGCTGTGGGCTACTGTTTGTGTTCTGGGCTGTGGGCTATTATGATCAATATGTATTTGTGAAGCCTGTTTCCGTGGGATACCATACGTACTGTTCTTACTACTTGCTTAATCTAAGTTTAAAAAACTGTATAAAAGGCTGAGCTATCTGAGCAATAAATGGAACAGAATCACACTGCCTCTGAGATGCTATGTCTCTGTCTCCCATCACTGACTCCTCACCCACCTTCAGGAACCCCTGGATCCTAGGCTGCAGCTGGACTGCGGCAGGGAACTTATATGTATAATGTACAACAAAATGCACATATGGAAATGTCACAATGAAAAGTATGTCTGAATGAATCACATTAATGTGTACATTAAAAATTTCCAAAATAAAAGAAAAAGATGTCAGTCTAAAGGGACCTCAATGAACAGTGCAGGAACTTGGGGTAAGGTGTGCCACAAATAGGCTCCAAAGGCCAAAAAAGGGCATTGTCATGGTTCTAGAGGAGTGTTATCCAGAATAAACACCTATGAGGATCAGTGGGTGAACACTGAAGCACACAGGCAGCACACGGCCAGCCGACAGGAAGGACACAGCCCAGGCACTCCATCCTCTGACTTCTCCCTCCCCATACACTGATGTCCTGCAGAAATTCTGCACGAAATGACCCCAGAGGGCCTGTGGATGTATCCATAAAGGACAGCTCTCATCTCCAGACAGTGACGTGAAGAAGAGGTGGAAAGGGAGTCAAGTTGGCAAACAGCAATATATCCCATGTGGAGGTGGGTCAGGCCCACAGGTGCTATAGGAGCTAAGAAGAGATGTACCTAATCCTCTGTAGGAAGGCTGAGATAAAGCTTTCTGAAAAAGCAATCTTGAGTGACCTTAGAGAGAGTGTGACACTTATCCAAGCACATTATGATGTGGAACAGTATTCTAGGTACAAGACCTAGCAGGGGCAGAGAAACAAACATGTCAGAAAACAAGGTGCCTTCAGGTAACCACCACAGATCCATACAGATTGTGGGGAGTAGTTATGGGAGAATATGGAAAGAGGAGAGAGAGAAGGGGAGAAGAGGGAGAGGGAAAGGGAGAAAGGGAAGGAGGAAGGTGGGAGAGAGAGGGGGAGAGGAAAGCAGTAGTTAAATCACTGATGTTCTTTTCTCTGAAAGAAGATGAAAGTTAGCAGCTTCTAAGTGAGATACTCCTAGCTTTCCAATGTGGCAAGAATTTAAGGAGGGGGACAGGTATGCAAAGGCCATCATGCACAACAGAGTCAGGATAGAAATGGGTGGAAGGATTACAAGGCATTAGTGGGGTCCCAGGTGATGCAATAATTCACACGGTGCTGTGATGCTGGGATTTTTCTCTCACAGTGCTTAGAGGTTTGAAGGGAGAAAGAAACAAAAAAGTTAGGTATCTGGAATAATCTAAGATTACATATCAACCTTGAGATTGGGGTTAGGTAGAACAGCAAGGGTAGAAGGGCAAAGGAGCAAAGGAGATAAAATTGTGAGACTCACCTAAATGACAAATGACATGTTCTAGGCTGCAAGAGAAGGAGAAGATCCTGGGAAAGGAGAACATACTAGGAAATTAAAGGCCAAGGGGACAAATATATCAGGTTGAAGTGCCTGTATAGTGGGAAAGAAAGTAAGAGCTGGAAGCAAAGGAGCCAGTGGTCAGGAAATGATATGCAATAGGGAAAGGTATGATTGTGAAGCATTTCTGAGTCAAAGAGTCCAGTGACCACTGTGGAAAGGAAGAGAAGGTCACCAGAGTTGAGGAAGACAAGAACCTATGATGTAGAGACTCAAATGTCCTGCATGTGTTATATTTCACAGCTGTAAATGTTGCCTGGAATGATGGTGAGTATCAGTAGGAAGAGAAGCATAGCAGTGACAAATAATTTGATAGCCATTGAGCAGCAACAAGGAGATCAATGGATACCCAAGACAAGGAGTAGAAAGATAAACCTCAGTGAGAAAAGGTAATGGTGTAGTGAGAGATTTAGAAGTGGCAGTTGGGAAGCAAGAACACATAAGCCTGTCCAAGTGCATCAGGTGCTTCCAGGCTGTGCATCATCAGATCCTCTCCAAATGCTGAACCGTTCTTCAGACTTGGAGAGAAACATTTCTGATTTCTTCAATGAGAATGCTTCTGGGAATTGTTAGTGATTCTTACACCCTAGTGTGACAGCTTTAGGCAGTATGGACCTGGCAAGTGAGAAAGAACTTCTAGATGTTGCTTTCAGCCTCCAAATTTGGGACCACAGGGACAATGGAAAGAAATGTTTATTGAATGCCTAACAGGTCAGGGTACATATTAGCATATTTAACCTGAAACATAAGTGTTATGGTTTCCATCTCATAGGGGAGGACAGGAACTTCAGAGAATTAAGGTGATTTTTGCTCAAGGTCATATGATTGTTACTGTAGAGCTAATGTGCAAAAACAAGCTGCAAAGCCCAAGCCCTCTCATGCAGCTCAGCAAAGGCATGATGGGGAGCTCACAGACCAACTGTCTTGAGTGATGTTTGTGTATACCTTCTTCATTCCTACCACTGTGGAATCATCCATGAAAGCTGGGACCATGCTTTTTGGAGTCAACCAATTATTTACAATGCAGTGACATATTCAAATTGCATGTCTAAAGTCCTTGGCCAATCCTTAAAATGGTGGCTTGGGGAGTTTTATCTTCTAAATATATCCCTTAGGATCCCCAAGCCATCCCCAAATAAACACACTGAAAAAAATAGTAGATTTGGTAAATAAACACAGCTCTAAGCTAAGCTTCTAGCTCCCACTTCTCACCAGATGGCCACTCCTAAATACTCACTGTGTAGACATTCTGAATTAATTACTATCTTTGGGAAAAACACAAGAAAGTATTTTTCCGTCATTTCACTAGACTGAGATCTTTAGGGGAAAGAAGAGATTTTGTTTGTTTTGTGACGCATTCATACCTCCTTATCATTGTGCTTAGCCATCTAG
>VMDO01003394.1:0-110000 GCA_007922755.1 Pedetes capensis | reverse complement strand
TATTCAATAGACATCTCCAGCACCATAATTCAAAAGCATCAATTCTTCCCCTGTCTCCCTTCTTCAATGTCCAGCTTTCACAACCATATGATATGACTGAAAATACCATGGCATGAGTCAGGTACACCTTTGTCTTTAATATGACGTCTTTACTTTTCAGTACTCTAAAGAGACTTTTTGCAATAGCTTTTCCCAACGCAATGAGCCTTTTGATTTCTTGACTGCTGCTTCCACAGGTGTTGATTGTAGAACCAAGTAAAGAAAATCATGGACAAAATCAATCTTTTCTCTATTTATCATGAAGTTGCTTACTGACCCAGTTGTAAGGATTCAGCTTACTAGAGCCAGTCTAATAGCTACTGGTTGCATTTTACATTGTGTTACTCCTACACAAGTGTATCACTTTTCCCTGACCAACACTCAATATTGTCATTTTTAAAGTCTTCCTCAATTTGATAAGTGAAAATATTTTGCACTATGTTTTTTATTTGCATTTACTAATAAAGTTGGGCACACATTATGCTTATTAATCATTTGGATTTCTTCTGTGAATTACATAATTATATTCTGAGTCCATTTTTTTTTCAATTGGGTTCTTTCATTCATTCAACATTTAATGCATACTTAGTAAATGACTGCTAGGTGTCAAGCATTATTATCCCACTGGCCCTCTGACTATTAATTGTACTTTAATTTTACCTTTCTGAAGAAAATATAAAATTCTGCCACCTACTCATATCAATTTTATTCTTTACTTATCTCTAAATTCCTTAAGTTATATAACAATAAATATTTGCTTACCAGTTTGTGACTTGTATAGCAGCTAACTTATGTAATCTCATTTAATTATCATCACAACTGTGTTTTGATCCATATATAAATATATATACATCCAGAAGTGATATGTATATTTCTTTAATGTCATCCAAGTAGTGAACTACTATTCTTATTTTAATTTTTTATTTTATTTTATTTTATTTTTATTTATTTATTTATTATTATTATTATTTTTTGGTGTGCTTTGGGTTGGGTTGGGGATTTTTTTTTGGTTTGGGGAGGGGGTTCTTTTTTGTTTTGTTTTGTTTTCAGAATCAGAAGAGGTTGAACAAAGGGCTTGTGCATGTTAAGCTGCACACTAATCCCCTTTATTAAATTTTTTAAATTTGTAACAAGGTCTCACCAAGTTGCATAGGCTTGCCTTTGGCCTCAAACTTGCAGTACTCTTCTCTCTGCCTATGAACTATTTTTAAATAATATCGAGAACCCATTAAAGGATGCAGTTTATAGATTGGCATAGTACAGACTCGAAAGCATCATTTTCAAACAAAGATGTTATGTAGAGTGGCCACACCACATAAGTATTATTTGAAGATGGTCAAAGAGGATTCAACATTTGTAAGGTTTCCTATATGTTGGTGGTTTCTGGAGAAGAATTCTGTGCAAATTCCCCCAAATATTGTTATAAATGATGCATTTGTTATTTAAACTTTGTTATATTGGATTTTAAAAGTAAAGTATGCACCTTTTTAAAAATAAATGATGTGCTCTTCTCTATTAGTTGAAAGATTTTCTTAAAAAGGTACATTACTCTATCAAGGCAACCAGTAAAAATCAGGCCTCATTTGTGAAAAGGTACTATGCAGTAAACTATGAATAATGGGTACCTCCAGAGAGACTAGAATTGTATGCCTATGTATAGTTCAAATTTTGTGCAATGAGCACATGTTAATTTTATAGTAAAAGGGTACATTTACCTAAAGAGCATGACTTAACAATGTGAAAAATGTTCACAATATATCGTTAAATGGAAAAGGCAGATTTCAAGTAATATTTACAGTATCATAGCATTTTATTAAAAATTGTATACTTCTGCACTTTAAGGATAAGTACCTAAACATTAAGCAGATTAAACTTTCAGTAGTGGGATTGCTTTCTTCTTTGTCTTCATCTGTATTTTCTCTTAATATATTTTTTAATGAGGAAAAGAGTATTTTGTAAATGGGATTGTGCTTAATAGCAAATATCATTTGTGTCAGCATGTTTGGTTTAAAATAATGTTTTCAACTGATGGAAAATGGATGTGTTGGTCAAAGGATATAAAGCTTCAATGAGACAGGAAGATTAAGTTCTGGAGATTTATATTTTACAGCATGGTAAGGTAAACTAACCAAACAACCAATCCTGTTTCCCAATCTTGCCCAATCTCAGCATTTAATTGCACAGCTAAGTTTGTTTCTTACCATTTAACAATGCTCAAGGAGTTGTGTAACCATTTGGAACAGGTTTTGCCTGCTCTGCAACAGGGAGGCACCTAGTACCTGAAAATAGCAATGGCCTGTATAGCAATGACTTGGTTTCTAACTCTAGCTCTTCGGCACATTGTTGTGAACCTTGACAGAGATGCTTCTGAGGCCTAAATTTCTCTTCTGTAAGGTGGAGATGATAAAACCGTTCCTGTCTATTGTGATGAGTCTCTATGAAGAGCTAATGAAAAATTATAAAGCTGTATTGAAGGCCTTGAAGTTATACAAAGGCAAGTTGATAATATTATTATATAATCTCCAAGTTCAGAGAAAGAGAAAGAGAGAGGGAGAAAAAGAACCATCTATTGGAGTAGAACATTAACATGATTAAAATAATCTTTCTTTAATTCCTCCCCAATGAACCATTCACTACGAGAAGTGAAAATTGTCAAAGCAACTATTAAGAAAATAATAGTTATCCTTATAGGATCAGAAGCCAGCAGTAACTCCCATGAAAAACTAAAGCAATGCTGATGGAGCACTCTTGGTATGTATTCCCATAGCAAACATGGGACCAGTTAAACTTGATAACTCAATTGTTATCAACCTAGGAAGAAAATCCAATACTGTCTCAGAAAGAAACAATTTTACCAAGGAGATTGTTATTATCATAAGCGTTATCATCATTTTCACAATCCACAGAAAATTTAAAAAGTATTCATCACAAAATAAAAATCTTTTTTTTGTTGTTGTTGTGGTTCCTTTCTGGAGACACAGTCTTACCAGGCTGGCCTTGAACTCCTGATCCTACTGCCTCAGCCTCCTGAGTGCTGGGATTAGTGTGGACCAGCCACCATGCCCAACTCAAAATAAAAATCATTTTGATTAATCAAAAGCCAAATTAACGAAAGCCACCAAATAACCTGATGTATATTTTCCATTGCTCTTTTCTTTGCCAGAAAATTTTATAAGAACACAAGGTGATATAAAAGGGTATATTTCCAGGGTGTGGAAAGGGTTGTTTGTTTGTTTGTTCTTGTGGTACTGGGAATTGAACCCAGGGCCTTGTGTATGCTAGGCAAGCATGCTGTCTGTCATTAAGCTACATCTCCAACCAAACAAGGCGATTTAAATACTAGAAGAAAGTAGGCATAACATATATTGTGGGCTGGGATTTAGCTCAGTGGGTAGAGTGCTGCGCTGCAGTCTCTGAGGCCCCAAGTTCAATTCCCAGCACTGCAAAAATGGGAGAAGGGCCTGGCAATCCACTCCCAAGGCAATCCCGAAGCACTCAGCCATTGAAAACCCTATGAGGGTCACTATGAGTCGGAATACCGACTCGACGGCACCTAACAACGACAACATATATATTATATTAGTCACCTTTCTGTTACTATAACAAACACCTAAGATAATAAATTTATAAAGAGAAAATATTTATTTTAGCTTGTAGTTCTAGGTTATGATCAGGTGAATCTCATTGATTTTAAGCTTCAGAGGGTACATGGCAAAGCAAAATTATTCACCTCATGCCCAGGAAACAAAAGAGAGGAAGAGGAAGGGGCCAGAATTCAAAACCCCCACAGACTTAAAGACTTCCTGCTAGGCCTCACCTCTTAAAAGTTCTACCATCTCCCAACTGCACCACCCTGGAGATCAAGCTTTTAACACATGGACTTTCAAGGGACATTTAAGATCCAAACTATACCATACATTTAAATTATAGCCCTGGATGATCTTTCATCACCAAGGCTATGTTTCCCTCAAAATCAGTATGTCTGTCTTATTAATCAAGAGTAAGAACAAAGACTTTGCACAATTGTTGGAGGCCTTAATGTGTTATCCTTCCCACTTCTCCATCTCCATTGGATCAGAAAGTATTCAGAATTCTGAATATTTACTCATAAAAATTAATAAGTACTCATTAAATCACGTTTGCCCTGCCTTTCATATCAAGAGATCTCACTCTAGTGTCTGTTCCACAATGGAATTTCTCCAGGAATTCATGCCATGATAGGTGTTCTGGAAAGTCTAGTTCAAGGTTCCATCTTACATAAAATTTATTGTGATTTAACCATTCATTGTTCATGTTCATATTGTCTGGTTTTTCTTTCTGCTTTTTTGTTTGTTTGTTTGTTTGTTTGTTTGTTTTATTTTGTTTTGTTTTGTGTTTTTGTTTTTTGTGGTTTTTTTTTTCCTTGAGATGAGATCTCACTATGTAGCTCATGCTGCACTGGATCTAACTATGTAGCCCAAGCTGGCCTCAAATTTGCACCTACCTCAGCCTCATGGCCTCCTGAGTGCTGGAATTACAAGCATATACCACCATACCTGCCTATATTGTCTGTATTTTAATTTACTCCTTTATTTTATTTATTTATTTATTTATTTTTGCAGTACTGAGTTGTTGAACATAGGGCCTCACACATG
Source organism: Pedetes capensis (assembly GCA_007922755.1). Classification (NCBI taxonomy): domain Eukaryota; kingdom Metazoa; phylum Chordata; class Mammalia; order Rodentia; family Pedetidae; genus Pedetes; species Pedetes capensis. The sequence continues at coordinate 105,327 of VMDO01003394.1, read as the reverse complement.
CTAGGCAAGTGCTCTACCACTGAGCCACATCCCCAGTCCCTATTTTATTTTTTTATTTTTGAGACAAGGTCTCACTAAATTGCACAGCCTACCTCTGGCCTATAACTTATGATCCCCCTGCCTCAGCCTCCCGACTCACTGGGATTACAGGCATGCATCACTGCACCTGGCTACTTCATTCCTTTGGTTCTGCTATAGTATGAATGTCCCCTCCAAAACTCATGATGAAATTTAATTGCCATTTTATCAGTATTAAGTGGTGCCTTCCAGAGGTGATTAAGCCAGGTACCTTCGTGGACATATGAATGCTGTTATTACAGGAGTGGGTTAGTTATTACAGGATTTGGCTTCTGATTTTAAAAGGTGGTAGAGTGGTTAAAACTTGATCTTCTTCTGTTTTCAGCATGCTCACTTGACTTTCTGCCAGGCCATGATAGAGTGCGAAGGTTTTTGCCAAATTCTGGAACCATACTCTTGGACGTCTTAGCTTCCAAAATCATGAGTCAAATAAACTACTATTGTTTATAGTAACCTAGATGTGGCTTTCTGTTATAGCAACAGAAAACAGACTGAGACAAGCCCTAAGTATTTACTTCCTGGTTTATATATCTATGTTTACAGGTGAATGCATTATTCTCTCAATATTTTAAGAGCAAAGAACTCACTTTCTCCTCTTATTATCACCACATTTTTTATAGTAGTAATAAAGCTAAGTAAACATAAAAAGGCAAATACTTAGAACTCAGCATATGAGGTCCCCTGGACATTAATTCCACAGAGATTTGGGCAGTCACAGTGGGTATTCAACATTTGTTGTTGTTAGGTGCCGTCAAGTGGGTGTCCAACTCACAGCAACCCTACCTACAACAGGCAAAACACTATTGTTAGTACTTCTCTGCTATTCACAGGGTTTTCAATGGCTGATTGTGTTTTGGGAGTGGGTTGCCAAGTCCTTCTCCCAAATTCAACATTTAGGATAACATTTTTTCCTATTTCTTAGCTTATATATTATCCCCAAAAAAGTATACTTAAAATATTGGTATTTTTACTGACTTTTTACAGTAAACAATGTGCAGATAACATACAATTCAGTCTGTTTTTAACATTTTGCTTCCTAATATTTGTTGAGCATTTGCTGCATGACAGCAATACCATGTAGGTTGCTGAGGTGTAAAGAATAGAAAAGATAAAAGGTCAATTGAGACAGACTTCCAGCCCTAGAGAAGTTAGCAAGAGAAATCCATAGCTATAGAAGTCCAACGTGACAATATTGTGAGTGCACAGGTCAATACTGTTAGAGTTGGGAGAATCACAGAAAGCACCCCAAAGCAGAGGGTACATAACTACAGGAGTTTGCGGGGCAGTACAGGAAGTGAGCTTTCTTGCCAGAGGATATAGCATGGAAAAAAGGAAATAATGAACAAAAGAGTAAATATTTCTAATAGCTGGCTTTATGAGCTGAATTATGTCTCCTCAAAGTGCACATATTGAAGGCCTAACTCCTAGTACTTCAGAATGCGACTGCATTTGGAGATTGGGCTTTTAGAAAGGTGATTAAGTTCAAATGAGGTCATTTGAGTGGGCCTAATCCAATCTGACTGGTGTCCTTATAAGTGGAAATGAGGACACACAAAGATATGAAGGATACATGTGCAGAGGAATGATTATGGAAGGACAGAGCACAAAGACAGCCATCTGCAAGTCAAGGAGAGAGGATTCAGAAGAAACCCAAACTGCTGACACCTTGATCTTGGACTTCCAGCCTCTAGAACTGAGACAATGCATTTCTGTCATGCAAGCCACCTGTAGTACAGAATTTCCATCTAACCTCATATCCTCCCTTGTACCTTGAATCATCTCTACATTGCTTATACTACCTAATACAATGCAAAGAGTTGTTATACTGTATTGTTTAAGGAATAATAACAAGGAAATGTACATGTTCAATCAGACACAATCTTTTTTCAAATATTTTTGTTCTGCACCTGGTTGGATCTGACTGTATTTTGTTAGGGTTGTCCAGGTAGACCAGTACACTTGGATTTAGGATGTCTGGTACTGTGGCTCCTTCTCTGCTTATCATCAGTGCACAGACCCAATATTTTATTATGGTCCATGTATGTCAGTGTGTCTCCTATTGGGCTTGAGAGAAAATGAGCTGTAGTCTTTATGTCTCCAATACTTTATACAGTGCCTGGCTCATCATAAGCAACCATTTTTTTGTTGTTATTTATTTTACTGCACAAATACTATATATGTATCCAATAAAAAGTCTATACTCATCACATTAATGACTGCATTTAAATGACCATAGTGACTATTCCCATGGCAGTACAATGCATACACTTATTATTGACTGCTGCCTTTAGAATAATTTTATCAAGTTCCCAAGAAAACTCACAATGTGCTTTACAAAGTAATGTTAAACTTATAGATTAAATTTGAGATATATCAACACATTAAACAAGGGATATCTTCTCACTAATGGCTTGTAGAAACTACTGTATAAGTCTTTGTGATTTTTATTAAGTAAACTACGTATATTTCTTACTAAATGTGCTCTGTATATTAAATATTTCATTTCTCAATAAGATCTATAATATTATCTAACTAGTTATTACTGGGCTGCTTATACATTTATTTTATAGCCTATCATCTTATTAAAATTATCAGTTTTAATGGTTTTTAAAATGCTTCAATAGGGTTCTTGGGTAGACAATTATATTACCCATAGTTATTATCTTATCTCTTCAAGAAATATATCTTAATTTTCTTGTTTTGTTGTATTGGATAGAAGCTACAGAAATATGTTAAATAGGAAATATTATATTTGGCACTACTTGTCTTGTTTCAGTGTCCAGAATTTCTCCTATTTTTGCTCATTAATTTCAGATAAGTTTTCCTATTGCATCAAAGGACATTTTCCTTCATTACTAATTTCCTGTTTTATCAAGAATAGGTGTCGTAGTTTATCAACTACTTTTTCAGCAACTATAAATACATTATTAAAGCTCAAGCTGATTTGTACTTGGCATTTGGGAACTGTTAGGTGTAATTATAAACACTTTGTCCCTAAGTATAGAATACCTACATTAATATAATTCAAAATCTTGGCAAAATGGCTATCTAATAATGGGAAGACATGTTATTATCTCTCCTTTAAGGTGATGTAGGAAAGGACCAGTTGGGAAAGTTTGGTTGAGCCATAGCCAAAATTAAAGTATGGCAGCCCATTTGTCTTATATTATCACTAAAAGTAAACAATAAACATTTGTAGCATAACATAGGTTACTCCTTTGACAAACTGATAAGGATACAGTAGGGAACAAAATAAAGTTTCTGTCTAGGAAAATTCCTGGCATTGTAGTAGGGACTAAATGAATATTCATTGAATAAATTAATAAATAAAAAATATTTAGGCTGCAGTGACATATTATGGGTAGTACTTGGAGTTTTTCATTTTATTTTTTATTCAATTAAACTTTTGATTCTTAAATGTAGACATTTGTTTTTCTAGAAAATAATCTGTTTTACTTAACTTATAATTTTTAGCACATTAACTTCACAATTTAAAAAATTAGCTCGATGAAAAAGAGAAAGATTTGCAACCATTGTTTTTGCTGTTATCAACACTTAAAGAACTATTTGAGGTTTCATGTCCTAATATTAAAAAAAAAAATCATTCCTAAGAGATAGGCTCCTTAATTTGCATTTTTCTTATTATTTTCTAACTTTATTTGACTATCACCATAGAATGTAATTAGTACAGTCTTTTTGCTTTACTGAGATTATTTTTGTGATTATTATTTATAAGTGTTTCCAAAGGGAAGGAAGAGGGCATATTCTTTATAGGACATAAAGTACAATAGATAAGGATTAAAATTTTAAATTACCTTCACACCCTTATGCTTCACTTCTGACCCTTTTATTTGTCAGCTTGATCTAACTATGACATGAGTGAGTAGTGTCCAAAGATTTTAACTGACTGGAAGAACAAATGTAACAGAACAAATGGATTAGCGGATATATAAACAGAAAGGTCAAAATGTAAAAAGCCAATTATAAGATATGTTATTTCTGATAGGTACATTTTAAAAGCTTTGTTTAATAGTGTTTAACTTTCAAATGTAGAATGGAATCAGTAATATTTACAAACATGTAACTGACAAAACAAAAATGATGAATAGTTTTTAAATTTATAAAAGAAAAACATGGCAGTAGGTGGTAACAGTTATTTAAAGTCTAATTGAAATATACATCACTATCATGGAGAGTTAAAAGAACAAAAGGTGGTAAAAATTTTGGCTCTGTCACCTAAGGGTAAAGTGCTAATGGTGAGTCGCTTCATCTTTTCAAACCACTTATTCATTTTTGGGGGTGAGATTTAGCTCAGTTGGTAGAGCGCCTCTCTGCAGTCTCTGAGGTCCCGAGTTCAATTCCGAGCACCACAAAAACAGGAAAAGGACGTGGCAATCCACTCCCAAGGCAATCCTGAAATAGTCAGCCATTGAAATCCCTATAAGGGTCGCTATGAGTCAGACACGACTCAACGGCACCTAACAACAACAACATTCATTTTTTGAAAGGGACACACAGTTCGTTACAAGAATGCTTATAAAATATCTAACATTTAAGAAGTTCCCAATAAGTTGGAGTTCATATTTTAGAAGTCAATTCTTCATTACCATTTGTATGAATTTGCTGCCATTCTATCTTCAAATACTTCAAAAAGAAAGAAAAATCAGTCATTAATACCTCCTTTGGGGAAGATACCTCTGCTATCATTATTGTTTTTGACTTCTAAAAATGAAATTTAAATATGCAAAAGCCAGGCAAGATTTACTGATGGTGATAGCTAGTTTAGCAAAATCATATAGAAAGGCCTTTATCGTTGTTTTAACTAAATTTATTTTTTAAATATTCACATGTGTCAAAAATACAGAGAATCAATAAAGATGCAATCATCATCTGTAGCTAAAAAGCATGTAACATGGAAAACAAAGCAAAAGCTGATACTTTAATAAATTAAAACAGAAGTGCAAGCATATCTGAAAAATATAATTGTTAATTACCACAGGATTCTTACCTTTGGTTGTTTAAGTAAGTTGCCTGTGTCTTCTAGAAGTAGGAGTCAGTGGTGTGTCCAAAACAAACAAGGATATACTGCATGTCTTGACATTGTCAAAATCCAGATCCAATTTTTTTTAAGTAATAAATACAATGATTTTTTCCTTCCCTTAAACATGCACAAATACCTAGTTTTCTCAGTTATTCCTAGAGAAAGAAATTGTTCGTGGCATTCACAAAGGAGGATTTTCATGACTCAGTATTGGATTTGCGGATTTGTATGTGGATGAAAATAACAGCATTAAATCATCATTATCCTTTGCTTGAACTGAGCTTATTAATATGTATGAGAATTAGAGATAAAAAGGCATATCTCTCAAGCCTACATCTCTTAACAAATTTGAAAGTAAACCGAAAGTAATATTGCCTAATTAATTTTGTTAAAATTATGCTACTGATTTTTCTCAAGGTTACAATCTTCAAAAATTATCTAGATTTTTACAAAGTATGATTGAATTTTCAAATATAATGCCATCACATTTAAACCTATTAAAATATAAGTTTGTTGTTGTTAGGTGCCATCGAGTGGGTGTCAGACCCATAGCCACCCTACGTACAACAGGCAAAACACTACTCTCAGTGTTTCCCTGCTATTCATAGGGTTTTCAATGGCTGATTGTTTTTTGGGAGTGGGTTGCCGGGTCCTTCTCCCAAGCCTACAGCACCCGGTTTTCCCAGACTGTCTCCCATAGAAGTGCTAACCATGCCCAACCCTGCTTAGCTTCCGAGATCTGACAGGATGGGAGACTACACCAGTACGGATGCACGCAAAAAATATAAGTAGGGTGCATTTATTCATTGATTCTTTAATTGTCTGCTTTGTAAAAGAATTGCATATTTATAACATACCTGGTCAAGAAATAAGAAGAGGATTAGCTTGCCAGAAAGAATAATTCACTTTGATGTGCAAAACCATCACAATATTCCAGTTAGCCCTGTGGCATCCAATCCAGTCAAATCTCAGAAGCTAAGCAGGGTCAATTAGTACTTGGATGGGAGACCACCCGGGAGCACCAGGTGCTTGTAGGCTTGGGAGACTGACAGGCAACCCACTCCCAAAAATCAATCCGCCATTTAAAACCCTATGAACAGCAGAGAAGCACTGACAATAGTGTTTCACCCGTTGTAGATAGGGTCGCTATGAGTCGGATACCGACTTGACGGCACCTAACAACAACAACCTTTAAGTAAATTTCTCTGAGAAGTTTTTATGAAATATATGATAGTCTATGTCCTCACAAAATTTTGCTTATGGCTAAAAATCACAATGGTACCAAATAAATACTGTCTCCTTTGATCAAAATGGTCTTTATTTTAATATATCAGCTCCAAAAAGACATCCTTCTTTCTCCAGTAGTTGTAGTATTTGTCCTGCTGAATAATTAGCTATTGAACAATTAAATAACATTTATTGCCTCAGTTAGATAGCTTCAGCTCCCAGTAGGATAGGAAGCTCTGAAAAGAGGAGATGTCCAGGCAAATAATAATAATTTAGGGGCTAGTGAGTACCTTGGGAAAACTGGCTTTTAGTTTAAGAATTTAAAACATAAATTTCTATTTTTAATTATAAAAACAGGGCTGCAGTTTAACTCAGTTGGTAGAGTGCTGCTCTACCCTCCCTGAGGTCCTGTGTGTAATCTCCAGCACTACAAAAACTGGAGAAGGACCTAGCAGCCCACTCCAGAAACAATCAGCCATTGAAAACCATATGAATAGCAGAGAAGCACTGACATAGTGTCCGGCATGGCACAGTGTTAGGGAGTGTTTGGTTCTGTTGTACATAGGGTCACTATGAGTTAGACCCAACTCAGCAGCACCTAACAACAACAATTATAAAATAAAATATGCTTCATAAGATTTTGATATTAGAAAAATGAAGAAAATAAAGTTGAAACAAATTCTTATCATTTGGGCACAACCAATATTAACATTTCAGTTGTATCTACTGTTATATATTTTTAAGCAAAATCATTCCAATTTTTATTTAATATTATAAGAATTTTATGTTGTTGTTGTTGTTAGGTGCCATCGAGTCGGTATCCAACTCATAGCAACCCTCATAGGGTTTTCAATGGCTGACTGTTTCAGGATTGCCTTGGGAGTGGATTGCCAGTTCCTTCTCCCATTTTTGCGGTGCTGGGAATTGAACTCAGGACCTCAGAGACTGCAGCGCAGCGCTCTACCAACTGAGCTAAATCCCAGCCCATTTTATATTACTAGATAGATAGATAGATAGATATCATCCTTTTTAAAGATTGCATAATATTTTACCATATTTTGTTATCCCACAATTTATTGACTTTCCTTTCATTGGACACTTTTTTCCTTTGGCCTAAAGGATTTCAAAATGAATGTTCTGGTTCTTAAATCATTATATACCTCTATGGTTATTTAGTGTTTCTTGGAAATTAGATTATTAGATTGAAGTGTATTAACATTCCTATGACTAAACTCATATTGACAATATAAATTCCAGAAAATCTGTGTTTACCTCTGATTTATAAAGTTAAATAAGTCATTGTCATTTGTATTTTATTACTTTTTTCCAACTCACTGATCAATCAACACTTTACCAAATATTCCATTTTTGTTTAAGTTTTTCAATGCACTTAAACATACACCTTTTAAGCAGCTCATATGGGTGTTTTTATAACTCCATTTCTGTTATAAACTTCCTCAAACTAACTAATGTAGCCACTCATGACTCAATTTTGTTTTATGTTAAAATGTTATTGTGTCAGTCTCTTTATGTTATGTTCCTCTATAGGAAAAGCCACATAATGTACTTAGGAAAATAAGCCCTTTGCCTTGAATAATATGGCAATATCTTAAACCTACTTCTATGAAATTAATTGTAAACATACCAAAAAGTGAGAAATCATAATAAACATAACAAGTATAAAGTAACAAATAGACACACAAAGAGAAATGCATTACTCTTCTCTGTGTTAAATAAATATCCTAAAAATCCTAAAACAAACCTGTAAAGCAGATACTGTAATTTATTTCATTTTATGAGGGAGGAAATGAGTCTGGGAGATGAAAGGTCACATAGGTTACAATGGTTGGTACTATGTCAACTGAAGTCACACCCAGCTAGGGTAGACAGATTTAGCAAAGAAAAAGACAATGTATCTTGAATATTGCATGAGAGAAATTTATACTGAATAACTGTTGCTTCCCTGAAATTCAAATTTAACTGGATATTCTGATTCTCATCTGATGTCCCTACATCTTAGTCTCTCTGACTCCATAGCACTGCATTCCTTTTGCCATCTGGAAGGAGAAAACATGAAAAAATTAGGTTAAGTTGCCTATTTCAGCAATGTGCTTCTAATAGTGACAGCAAAAATACTATATATAAGAACATACTTTTCACCATGATTCATCTCTAACTTAAATGCACCTGCAAAACCCTTTTCACATTGCCTACATTTAAATGCAAAAAATCATAGCTGCTGTTATCACTTTTTATAATATTATGTCGTCACAGCTAAGAGATTTTCTCCTTGATTTTTTTGTTTTTTTGAATGCTGAAGAGTTGAACCCTCAGCCTCACGCATGCTTCTGCAAGTGCACTACCACTAAGCTATACCCTCAGCCCACTCTTTACTTTTTATTTTGAGACAGGGTCTTCCTAAATTACACAGGCTGCTCCTAGCCTCGAATTTGCGACCCTCTTGCCTCCTCCTCCTGAGTCACTGGGATTACAGGTGTGCACCACCACACACAACTCTCCTTGAAATGTTACTGATATTTCTGAATAGCCCAATATGAATCCATCATTCATGAGAGTACTCAGACCCTCTGTGAACCTCCTTGATATTTTCAGCTCAGTACTGTTTCTTGGGAGGTTTAAGTTTTCAGAAAACCTGTTATTGGAAGAAGCAGACCATTTCATTCTTAGATCCAATGTTCACTTAATGTTCTCTCTTATGCCAAATATTGCTACCTACTTTCTGGGAGTTTTCTATGACAGCATACTGGGCTTCCATACACAGGGTGTGGACTCATAGGCCTGAGTTTGAATGTTAGTATCTCTCTTCAATCACTTTGAGCCTTGGTTTCAATTTCCATGAACTGAACATAGCACCTTGCAGGGTTTTTTTCTGAGGAACAAAATGAGATGTAGTACTGTGAAGAATTTATCACAGTACAATAAAGCATTGTAAATCTTTGGTAAGTGACTGGAGTAATTTTAAAAAGACAAATATCAAAGTAAAGCTTTATTTTATAATAAATAGTTATATTATCATAAATATGCCTGGTTTCTTTTAAAAGTTGAAAATACATTTTCTGGTTAGGAATTACACTAGCAGTGGTTAGAACAATCTTTTTCTAGTCCTGCTTCATACATGGAAGATGTAATTAAAATAAATACACCTAAAAATAAAACAACAACAAAAATAAAATAAGATGACCAGACTGAGAATTTGCTCCCATATAAAGCTATGGAAAGTTTACTTTCATATTGTTTACCTGTCATTTGAAACTTTTTTAAATGATCATAATGAATTAAATAATATGGTTGGAGCAATAATCCTAGTAAACTTTCTTACTCCTGCCAACTTAACTCCTGATTGACCTCATGAGAATTCATAGAACTTGTCATTATATAACAGCTCTTTCCCAACGAATCACACACACACACACACACACACACACACACACACACACACAGTGCTTTACATATTCAGAGTGACTCAGTTTTATTTCAAATGTTACTTCCTTTACTAGCTCTAATATTTCCTTCATGTAACTTTCTCCCTCCAAAACTAGAATAAAGGATGACTATCACTGATTCTTGGGATAATAGGAATTAGTTGTGTGGTTTTAAGAAAATGACATAATCTTTCTGAGCTTTGCTTTCCTTACCTATGATATGGGAACATAATTTTTACTTCATTAGGTTTTTGTGAAGTGAATGGAGCAAGATTATAGAATATCACACATTATTGGTGTATGAGAGGACAATGACTGTGTCCCTTCTCTCTAAGCTCTTGGATAGCACTTAAACTGGAGCTTTGTAGCATATTGCTTGGGCATCACCTGTACCCAGTGTGTTGCAATGAGACCTTCCATACCCAGGTACATGCTGCAACTAAGTAATGAATTTGATGTAAAAATATTGAGCCATTATTTATACCTTGTTTCTAAATAATTTCTTATAAAATTCTGTAAAAACATGACCAAATAAAATAATTCATTTTCATTTTTAGATGAAAATCTATGTAGAGTTCTTAACAATGCAAAATAACAATCTTTCATTAAGGCATGAAATTCATTAAGTGTTTGTTCATTCATTTAACACACAATTCCTGAACACTTACAATGTGCTAGGAATTGTCCTAAGGTGTAAGAGCACAAATGAGCCCTTTTTTCAGAGATCATACAGAAGAGGGAGACAAGCAAGGTAAGAGATGTTTATGATATAGTGTGATCAATCACTGAGGGACTCCAAAAAGGAGCTCTAAAGAACAAGGAGGAAAGGATCTGAACCAAGAGGCTTTGGGGTGAAAATTATTCCTTTGCTTAAATTGAAGGTAAACAGGAATTGTGTGTGTGTGTGTGTGTGTGTGTGTGTGTGTGTGTGTGTGTGTGTAAAATACATCCTAGGATATTTTCTGATCTACCTAAGTTGAAAAGGATATGAATGTTGTGTTTTGTTGTTTTCCCCTCCGAAGTGTGATTAGCTTGACCCAGTCTACCTATCACTAGATTTCTTTTCCTGGGACCTGCAGTAACCTTGACTGATAAAAAGAACATAGGCACATTGGATTATGTATTTAAAAGCCTACTTCTAATCTGGTTGCCTGTCTTGCTTTGTCAGCTCCTTCTAAATCTTTATAATCCTATTTAAATTACCTCTAACTATAGATGCTCATTTGCATGACATTCTTTGTGTTTTCATTTCAAAAATTGTATGATTTGAGGAATTCTGGCTCTAGGCCCTAAATTATTAAATACTTGATAGTCTGTCTTCCAACATACCAAGACCTTCACCCAGAATGGTCAATGACAACTCCTCAGTGTTTATAAGCATAATTAAAGGTTATGTAATTAACACTTAATAACTAAATTACTATCTTCCCTGAAAGACCTATAAATTCTCTGAGTTTCAGGACTGTGGTGTCCATTATTTGTCTATTATTGTATCTGCATGTATATAGTTCAACAGGATGCATAGTTGTACATGTGTTTAAGTGCCTAGTTCTCTTCTAAGGATTGAGGAGCCAATAGTTAACAAAGCTAAGTTTCCGCCCTCATGGACTGTACCTTCTAATGTTGTTGTTGTTGTTAGGTGCCGTCGAGTCAGTATCCAACTCATAGTGACCCTCATAGGGTTTTCAATGGCTGACTGTTTCGGGATTGCCTTGGGAGTGGGTTGCCACATCCTTCTCCCATTTTGTGGTGCTGGGTATCGAACTCTGGGCCTCAGAGACTGCAGAGCAATGCTCTACCAACTGAGCTAAATCCCAGCGTACCTTCTAATGGGGTGACAAAAACAATAAAAAAATCAGTAAACATATAACAAGCCAGGTGATGATCAGTGATGGGATAAAGAAGCAGCAAGGTAAAGGGATAGCAAATGATATGGGGTGGGGCAGGACTGTCTTAGATGGGGTGTTCAGGGAAGGCCTAGAGTGCTTGCCCTATGGCCTCTGAGGCCCTAGGTTCAATCCCTGACACCACAAAAAATGGGAGAAGGACCTGGCAAACCATTCCCGAAATAATCCTGAAATAATCAGCCATTGGAAACCTTATGAATAGCAGAGAAGCACTGACAAAGTGCCAGGCATGGTACAGTATCAGGGAGTGTTTCATTCTGTTGTACATAGGGTCACTATGAGTCAGACCCAACTCAAGGGCATCTAACAACAACAAATATAGTGACAGAGCTAGTCATGTCCACTTCCAGGGGAAGAGCCTACCCAGCAAGAAACAACATGGGCAAAACCAGGATGGGTTGGAATATTTAAAGAAAAGCAGGAAATAGAGTGTTGCTAAACTAGAGGAAGCCAAGGGAAGAAAGAGTTAAGGACCTAAGGTCTTAGAAGACAGATCATGTAGAGAACAGTTAGAAGACTATTATGGTAATTCACTGAGAGGAGACAGTGCTTAAGAACCTCCATTAGAAGTGGAGGTGGTAGGAAGGGATCAGATTCTGGACACATTTTTAAGGCAGAGGTAGTAAGTGTTGTTGATTGATTGCATGCAGGGTGTGAATGAAAGAGTAGATTCAAGGATGACCCTAGAATTTTTTACTTAAAGCAATTCAAGAAGAAGTTGCAATTTGACAAGATGGGAAAGACATCAAGAAGAACAGGCTTTGGGTAAAGGAACATTTGAAAGACAGAGTTGTTCAATATTCACTGGAGTAAATGAATGAAGGACTTTCGTATTTTCTTATGTTTACTTAATTAAGATTCAATGTAGAAGAAATGGAGACCATACACCTCTGAGAATAGCAATGTTAATAAAGACATAAGCAGAGCTGCCTTCCTCCATTCTTTGAGTACAAAGATTCTTGTACAGATTTCAGGGATTTTTTTGGTTTTGGTTTGGTGTTTTGTTTTTTCATTTGTTTGGGGTTTTTGTTTGTTTGTTTGTTTGTTTTTGTGTGTGTGTGGTACTGGGGGTTGAACCCAGGGCCTCACTCTTGCATGCTTTGCAAGTGCTGGACCACTAAGCTGCACACCCAGCCCATTTTTTTTAACTTTTTTTGAGACAGGGTCTCCCTAAATTATGCAGACTGCCCGTCTGAAACTTGTGATCCTCCTGCCTCCACCTCCCGAGTTGCTGGGATTACAGGCATGTGCCACCACACCTGGCACTGTTGTACAGATTTTGTTGGCAGAGCTAGGAGGTCAAGGACTTCATGCCATTATACCATAATTTGATATGTACATGAAAATGTTCTTTTCTGGCAAGATCCACAATTTCTATCAAATTGCCCCCTAAGGCTAACATGAATCAATATATTCATTATATATATGTATGTGTATGTGTGTATATATATATGTATATATATGTATGTATATATATGTATGTATGTATGTATATATATATATGTATATATATATATATATATATATATACACACACACACACACACACATATAGTACCCATTAACGCTTCCTCATTTACAGATCTCAGTTTGAGTCTAAAATAAGTGAACTATGGAAAAATGTTAAAATGCTATTGTTCTTTTTCTCTTTTTCTTCTTTTTTAAATATATATACATATATATGTCTATATATACACATCTTTTTTCTTTTCATTTTTACATTTTAAGAGACAGGCTCTTCCTATATTGCCTAGGCTGGCCCTGAACTCCTGAGCTCAAGCAATCCTTCTGCCTCAGCCTCTCAAGTAGCTAAAGGTGCTCATGCTACCATGTTACTATTTTCTAAAAGTATGAATAAGAAAGTATTACATGCTAGGAAGTTTGCATTATATCATCTACTATGAAGTCAGAATTATCTACTAATTGTCAGAAGTATCAGCTTTGTATGTTAGACATGTTTTGGTTCAAATTTCACTTCTTCCCCTCACCAGCTACATTAACTAGTACAAGCTATGCAACTTCTCTATTTTTTTTAATTAAAAGACCTATTTAATGTGTAAGCTGTCTAACAAAATGAGGTGTTCCATATAGGGTTAGGTTTCTACTATTGAGCAAACTCTCTTTGATTATAATTAAATTTTCAGATAGATTTCTTTACTAATTATATAACATGAGCACCCAATCTGTAAAACCAGATCCTTAAAACTTACGTTTCTGTGAAATCAGTTCCCAGAATCCCTTCACCACTGAATGTGTAAGTAAAATAAAATGTGGATGGTAGAGAGTCATAATCCTACTCTTGGGAGTTGCATACTTCCCAAGGTACCACAATTCTATGGTACCTGAAATTATAAGATCTTTCAAAAATTATTATCACTAGCAAATAAACTGTTTACTATTACCTGATATTGAGAGCTAATTAAATTTTTGAAAATTACATAGGTCAAAAAGAGAAATACCATATGTTCTCACTCACTCATATCTGGGAGCTAAATCTAACTTAAAGGAAGAAAAAAACTATACATATGTAGATATATAAAAACAATCAGGCTTATCTAAGAAGGGAATATATAAGCAGAGTAGAAAGAAAGAAAGGGGGATAGTGAGGGAGCAAAGATTGTGGAAGGGAGGATGGGGATGGGAAATAATAGAGATAAAGGGGGAAAGGATAATCTCAAATTATATGATACAGCTACATGAGTACATAGGAAAGAACAGGAGATTATAACCCACAGTTGAATATGATTTTTGGTACACATTAATCAAAGAGTTCCACAAATTATGTAAGTTGATGAAAGCGTAACCAGAAATGATGTAGTAGGTACACAAAGGAAATAGCAAAAACCTTATTACTCTGTACCCCACCAGCATTTATTAACAAAAAAATAAACTACATATTTTATTCAGAAAAAAAATTCATGGGCCATTCACTAGGCCATAAATCAAATCTCAACAAACTTCAAATGATTATTACTATACACAATATGTCATATGTCCAAAACAGAATTAAATTAGAAATCAATAACAAAAGAATATTTGAAAAATCCTGAAATACTTATAAATCAAGCAAGGTATTCTTAATAAAATGTGGGTCAAAGAATCACAGGGAACATTTTAAAATATTTGGAACTAGGGGCCAGGTGTGGTGGGTCATGCCTGTAATCCCAGTGATTCAGGAGGCAGAGACAGGATTACAGGTTTGAAGCCAGAGGCAGCCCATGTGATTTAGAAAGACCCTGTCTCAAGTTAAAAAATAAATATTAAAAATTTAAAAATGGTCTAAGAGGAGAGGCCATTGGTAGAGCACTTGCAAAGCATATGCAAGGCCATGGATTCAATCTCCAAGTACTATAAATGATGATGATGATGATGATGATGATAATAATATTTTGAACTAAATGATAGTAAAAACACCAAAATTTGTGGGATGGAGCTAAAGTTGGATTTGGAGTCAAATGTTAGCTCCAAATGTTTATAGTAAAAGAATAAAGGTTTACAAACAGTTATCTGTATTTTCCCATTAAAAAGTAGGAAAAAGAATGGCAAATTTAAGTCAAAGTAGAAGGAAGGAAGTAATCAAAATAAGAGCAAGAATCAATGAAATTTCAAAAGTCAGGAAACAAAACCAATAAAGGTAAGAGTTGGCCCTTGGAAAGATTAATAAAATTAATCTCCCTAACTAGATGGAGTAAGAAAAAAATAAGGAATCATAAATAACCAACAGCAGGCTAGGCATAGTGCTGGGCAAGGCTGTAACATTTCCATAAACTGTGTCCCCATCTGCTCCCCAATAACCATCCCCCTACCTTGTCACCCATCCCCTGCCCTGGGAACCTTGGCCCTCCCCACAGTATAGCAACTGAAGGGTTAAACTTTCATGCAGCAGAAAATCTCCCAGACCTGCCCAGGATCAAGCTGTCCTGTGGCCTTGTCTCTTGAGGCCCTGAGGTTTCACTAATCTTTGTTTTCACCATCTCCATAGCTCTGGTCATCTAGCACAGAGACCAGTAAGTCAGGTTTAGGCATTTTAGAGGATCCCATTTACTGTTGTGTGCAGGTTTACCGGGGTTGGGATTTAGCTCAGTGGGTAGAGCGCTGCGCTGCAGTCTCTGAGGTCCTGAGTTCAATTCCCAGCATGGCAAAAATGGGAGAAGGACCTGGCAATCCACTCCCAAGGCAATCCTGAAACAGTCAGCCATTGAAAACCCTATGAGGGTCTCTATGAGTCAGATACCGACTCGACGGCACCTAACAACAACAACAACAACAACAAGCAGCCTTACCACTGCTGAGTCAGATCTGGGAAGCTAAGCAGGGTCAGACATCCTTAGTACTTGGATGGGAGACCACTTGGGAACACCAGGTGCTGTAGGCTTGGAAGAAGGAACTGGTAACCTACTCCCAAAAAACAATCAGCCTTTGAAAACCCTATAAATAGTAGAGAAGGACTAACAATAGTGTTTTGCCTATTGTACTAGAGTCACTATGAGTCGGATACTGACTTGACGGCACCTAACAACAAAGTGGGGATAACAATGGTATCTACCTCAAAGGATTTTAATAAGATCTAAATTGCAAATATTTACGAAGTGTTAGAATAGCACTTGCCACATAGTAAATGTTAATTAAATGATAACGGAATAAGTACCTTGGATCATATTTTCTACCATTGCTAATTTTTCAATAAATGCAAAATTTCAGGTCTGAGGTCCAAAGAAAACATTTAAATTGAAGTCTAATTTTTAAGGTTTCTTACTCCAAATTAGCATAAATCTCCCTCCTTTCCACTTCCCCTGTCCCATCCCTATGCCGTTTCTTCTCCACAAGTCATCCCCATGTAAAAGTGTGCACCTTCCTTGTTATGTTTACTAATTTGTTCTTAACATCTCTCATCAGCCTAAGAACAAGAAAAGCAAGACAGGTCTCTTTGATGAAACTCTTAGGCAATAAAGTTAATAGCTGTTCCTACAGATAAGAGTATTTCCTAGTGTTAAAGGGTCAAAGCACAAAGGTGCTCCTTTTCCCTCTCCCTCTCCCTCCCTCCCTGCCTCCTCCCCTCAGTTTTCCTCCATGAGGGTTTCAGCGGGAATTGTGACCATTTCTTTAAGTGCCCGCTCCCAAGCCTTCCAACCTTTGTTAGGTTACTAAACCTTGCTGTGCTTCAGACCCCTAATCTGCAAACTGAGGGTTAATAAAATGTACTGTGAGATTTGATGAGTTAATACACATAAAGTTTCTGCATAATATATATGGTAATAGCAAGAATACCATAAGCAGTTATTATTTTATGGGAACCGATATTTCCAGTGTGGGCAGTGCTTTTCCCCTAAGTTTATTTCAAATAACTGTACGACTCAGAAAAATTCAGCAGCGTGGGTAGGAGTGCCTGCTGTTTGGAAAAGGGGTAGAGAGGGTGGATGTTGGGGAAGTGGAGGGACAACAGGAGGCCCTGATAACAGCACTGGAAGGCAAAGACCACTCTAAAGCTCTCAGAATAAAATTTAGCATGGGAAGCAGCGCAGAACCCCAGGGTTCTGCAGCTTCCGTACAAAGCCCAATGAAAGCCTTCCAAACGCAGCAGATCCCTCAGAGTCCAGCCTCTAGGCAGTGGAGAGCCAGAAGGGGGTCTCAGCACAGCCTCTACGTCACTAAATTTCTCCAAAGTAGCTCTGGAGGCGTTCCCTGTCCGACTGACCCTTTACCACGTGAGGCTTATCTACATATCTGGACTGCCTCGCAGTAGCAGCAGCTCTCAGGGACAGCACGCCATACCTACAGCCAAAGCAGCGAACACGAGGAGAATTAGCGCCCCACCCTGTCCCCGAGCACACGTAGAAGCGCGCGACCGCCCCCGCAAATCTCCCAGGCCTCGGGGGCGTGGCTTGCGCTGAGGCCCCGCCCAGACGCCCCATTGGCTGAAGCCGCCGCGGGGTTGGAGTCAGCGCGCTACAGTGAGGTGCTCGGCAGCTCCGGCGGATGGTGGTTCATGGAGAAAGAAGGCTCAGGTGGATGAGAAGCGAGCGCTTGCTTCGGGGAAGCCCAGTCCCCGGGCCATGGGGAGACAGATGAGGCTGCCGCCGGGAGAACCCTGCCGAGAAGGTGAGTGTGAGCCTGGAGCTGGGGAACACCTGGCATCTGGGTGGGCAAGAGGCCAGGTGGGCGGGCAGTCCCGGGGTACCTGTAGCGATGACAGAGATGTAGTGACCCGTCTGCTGTCCAGCCAACCCGTCAACAAACATTTATTGGTGCCTGCAGTACTCCAGGCTCTGTAGGCAAGACTGAGTCAACAAACGTGACTCCCACTCTGTCCCGGAGGCCGAGCCATGTGAATTCCGGCGCGCTGAGTGTGTGACCGGGAAACTCAGGATGCTAAGGGGAGACTCCCAAGTCTCTTCTGAGAAGGACGTTTCCTCTGACTCAGACTCACCTGCAGAGTCCGCGATCGACGTCACCCAGGAGGCACAGGCAGTGCCCAGAGACCCCACGGGGGTCCGGTGCTGCGCCCCCGCTCTGGTCCGGCGAGGGTCAGACACCCTGAGCGGTCGCGCGCTCTGCACCGCCCGAGAGGGCGCAGAGAGGACAAGTCTGGGCCGCCCGTTTTATTTTTTTCCTTCTTCCTTGGAGATGAGACGTCTCAAGCCACTAGCCTCACGTCTGACTCGATGTGCAGTCACTTCTTGGCTGCTGAAGGCGAGAGCAGGACAGGCTCACTGCTGGGCTGGGTTTATGGCCCCCACCTGAGCCCTGTAAATCTCTGGGCGTGGCCCCTTGCCCTTCGCCAGGTATTCACAACACTGACCAGCTTTCTGCAGACTCCACATAGGAGTGAGCCAGGAAAGGGGGCGGCGGGGGGAGCCGTGGGCAGGGTGTGTAGAAACTGAAATGATGGCTTTCACCTCGTCAAGGGGAAAGTCGATTTCTAATGGGCCAGCTCATGACGTTAAGAGGAGTGGGGAGGCAGTGAGTGGCATGGTGAAAACTATACTTTTGCAAAGTTGCCAGGAACTTCCTTGAATTCCCTTCCTTTTGGCTCTTCCAGTTTCTTCCTTGGGAAAGGTTTTTTTAAAAAAGAAAAAAGCAGTGAACTTGTCAAAGCTCTGCTGGTAAGGAAGACAAGGGGCACACACAGAAGAAGAGAAAACTCCTGAACAATTCACAAACTATTCCAAAATTGAGAATGGCATTTACTGAGGCAGCTGGATGTGGAATTATTTCCTAGATAGGCAGGTTGTGTCCCCTTTTTCTAAATAATTCCTTAGCCAGTGAGACAGATTGTTACCGAAACAACCTGCCCTTGTTGACTCAAGGATCTTGAAGTAAGGAGGGGCAGCCTTGTGAATTGCACCCACTTGTTTGACTTCCTGATGTTTTTCCTGCCTTGCTCACCTATTTAGTTCCAGAAAGTATTCAAGCTCAGTGCTTAATACCAGTGATTAGTTGTGATAATTAATTGTGTAGAAAGCTGGTGGGAAACACAAGAGAAACTGTTGTAGTTGTTAGGTGATGTAGAGTCAGGTGCCACTCATAGCAACCCTCATAGGGTTTTCAATGGCTGATTGTTTCCAGGATTGCTTCAGGAGTGGATTGCCATGTCCTTCTCTTGTTTTGGGGGGCCAGGGATGGAACCAGGGCCCTCAGAGCTCCTAGCAGTGCTCTACTAACTGAGCTAAACCCCAGACTCATGAGAGAAATTAGAATTCATATTTTCAGTAGAAAGAAGAGATTAGGCTTTTGCCTCAGTCTTCCTAGCTCTGTTAGTCTTTCTGAGCCTTTCTTCATCTATAAAATGGAAAGAATTTCTATGGTTTACAGCTATCAAGAGTAGGTGCCAGTGGGATTACATACAGAACAATTCAGAGCCTAAACATAAACAAAGTCTTAGTTTTCATTGATTCATTATTTGAAACAACAAACCAGAGTCCCATGAGCCAGGCACTAGTCTAAGTACTAGGAGACAGGGATTTGCAAGATAGTCTGAACCTGGACTCATGCAGCTTATTGTCCAGATAGCAGATAATATGCAAGAAGGAAATGAACTAAAAAGGTGACTACAATAATGATAAGTGCTTTGGATGATGTACTGAAGGTGTTGGGGATGTTCAATTTGGTACTCAAAGCCCCTTAGAGAAAGTGATATTCTAGCTGAGACCAAAATGACAAGCAGTCCATCATGCGATCTGAGAAGAGAGTATTCCAATTGGACTTTCATGAAAAAAGAAGTCCCATACTTTGATTTTGACTTTTAAAACCATGTTGTTGTTGTTGTTAGGTGCCGTAGAGTCGGTATCAGACTCATAGCGACCCTCATAGGGTTTTCAATGGCTGACTGTTTCGGGATTGCCTTGGGAGTGGATTGCCAGGTCCTTCTCCCATTTTTGCGGTGCTGAGAATTGAACTCAGGACCTCAGAGACTGCAGCGCAGCGCTCTACCAACTGAGCTAAATCCCAGCCCTTTAAAACCATAGATGCCTCAAAAGACCTTGTAATCCAATATTACCTCATAAAAAGAATTAAAATACATAGGAAGGCTGAATTTTTTTTCTTATGTAGGTTTTCAATATTCACAGATATTCTACAGCACTCAATTTGAGTCCAACAGCTAATAGAGCTTTAGTAACATGGAAATATGACACCATGAAAATAGAATGTAATGCAGCTGGATTTGGGTTCATTCCCCAAAACCTCCCCTTCAGTATATCTGGTCCCTTGGCACAAGCCTGTAACCCCAGCAACTCAGGAGGCTGAGGCAGGTGGTTCAAGAGTTCAAGGCCATAGGCAGCTTATACAATTTAGCAAGACCCTGTCTCAAAATAAAAAGTAAAGGCAGGGGGAGAGAGAGTTGCTGGGAGTGCAGCTCAGTGGTAGAACACTTGCCTAGTATGTGTGAGGCCCTGGGTTCAACCCTCAAGTATTGGGAGGGAAGGAAGGAAGGAAGGAAGGAAGGAAGGAAAAAAAGAAATAGAATGAAGAAATATAACATCACCTATGAAGCTCCAACTGCATGAAGATTTTGTGCCAGGGACTATAAAGCGTTATGAAAGAACTAAAAATTCAAAAAGACTGAGCCACAAAAAAGGACAAGCATACATCCTTATTTATCCTAAGAGTTTGGAACTGGTTTGGGGTTGGAGAGAATAAGCTAGAGGTGGACACAAATCCAGGGGTTTTCAAAGTGTTTTTTGTTTTCTTTTGGGTTTTTGTTTTGTTTGTGTTTGTTTTTGATAGCATGGTCCACTCTTCCAGGCTGCAGGCAGCCAGCAGGGAGAAAAATGTCTTCAATGGTGTTTAAAACTGATTCAACCTATCTTCGTGGACAGACTGTCTTTGGTTTTGAGAGGAAGTTGTTAAGAATTGCAATCTGAGAACTGTCTGTATCTGTCTCTTGTACTGATTAGGACATTTTCCATATTCATGTATGTTGTTATTGTTTTGTTGTGTGCCATCGAGTCATGCCTGACTTGTAGTGGCCCTTATAGGGTTTTCAATGGCTGGTTGTTTCAGGATTGCCTCAGGAGTGGATTGCCACGTCCTTCTCCCATTTTTGCAGTGCTAGGAATTGAACTCGGGACCTCAGAGCAGTACTCTACCAATTTAGCTAAATCCCAGTCCATATTCATGTATATAATCTTAAAATTTCAAAACATGTTCACATAAAATGTTTCGGTTTTCCCTATGCAAAATTCTGAGTTTTATCAGACAGTTCCCCATTTTACAGATATAGAAACTGAAGCCCAAAGAATTGAATATGGTTTCATAAGTAGTAATCAAAGCAAGCACAAAATGATTTGGGCCTCTGCTTCTCCAGTAAGTGCCTCCCATGGGAGGATTGTTGTGTCCTTCCAAAATCCGTATGTTGAAACCCCAGTTCCAGTGTGATGGTATTTAGGAGTGGAGCCTTTAGAAGGTACCTATGTCAATCCCATGAATGAAATTATAGGTTGAGTATCTACCACCCAAACTACTTAGGATAGGAAGTATTTTGGATTTCAGAGTTTTTGGGTTGGGAATACTAACATACATAATGAGATGTCTTAGGGCAGAGATCACGTTTAAACAAGAAACTCATGTGATTTTGTATAAATTTTTTACACATTGTCTGAAGGGAATTTTATACTTTTATTCTTTTTTTCAATACTTGGGGGTTGAACCCAGGGACTTACATATACTTTGCAAGTGCTCTATCAGTGGGCTGCACCCCTAGCCAATTTTTTATTTTTTATTTTAAGACAGGGTCTCTCTGAGTTACACAGGCTGCCTCCGGCCTCAAGTTCCCAACATTCCTGCCTCAGCATCCCGAGTTACTGGGATTACAGTTGTGTGCCACCATGCCCAGCAATATTGTAAACAATTTTATACATGAAACAAAGTTTCATGATGTGTAATTTTCTGTTTGTGGTATCAAAAAGTTTAAGATTTTTGGGAATTTTGGATTTTTGGATGAAGGATGTTCTACTTGAAATGCTTTTATAAGAAAAAGGCCAGAGAGTTAGCTACCTAATTTTCTTTCTACCATAAAATAACACAAGAAGAAGAGAGCTGTTACCAAGAGTCCAACCCAACTGACACTCTGATCTCAGAATTCCGGCACCTCAAAATGTGAGAAATAATGGTTTGTCATTTAAACTGCCCAGTTAGTGGTATTTTGTTGTAGCAGCTAGAACTATGAGAACACCCATGTACATTCTATGGGCCCTTGGATGTGGTGGTACACATTTCAAAGATTCTGACATTCTACTCTTTAAAAACATCCATATCATAAACATTTTTCAAACTCACACAAAATGAACACAACTTCTATTAGCAGGATAAGTCACATATTTCTGTATAAAATATAGCTGCTTGTCAGATGCACTTAAGATTTTTTTGCAATTTCTATAAGAAAATTAAAAGCCAAGTTATTTTTCTACCTTTTGAAAGTTTCCTAAGTACTGAAATTGAAAGTGCTTAAAAATAATAATAATTCTTCACTAAAAGTTCAGAAAGAAATATGATATTGTTAAATCTAATATTTAATAGCCTGCAGCTGTAGCCCTGTGGCATCTGATCTCATCAGACCTTGGAAACTAAGCAGGGTCTGACCTGGTTAGTACTTGGATGGGAGACCGCCTGGGAACACCAGATACTGTAGGCTTGGGAGAATGGCCTGGCAACCCACTCCCAAAAATCAATCCCCTGTTCAAAGCCCTATGAATAGCAGAAAAGCACGACAATAGTGTTTCACTTGTACATAGGGGCACTAAGAGTCGTATACTGATTCGACGGCACCTAACAACAACAATATTTAATATGAACTGTATATAATTATTTTAAAAATCTTTGATATAAATGCAAGTTTGTTACAGTATTATTTCTTAAATCCCTTTCTTTCATCTTCATTTTTTAACATATTTTTATCTCAAGAAGATTTTATTTTTTTAACAATTTGATGACTTTAGTCTAGAAAAGAGAAACAGTGTGCCAGGTTGGGTGAGGGAGGCAGGGAGAAATATTTCTGAAGAAGCAGAGAGTGGGAAAAGAGATCAGAGTTAGTAAGAATAGATCTGTCAAGAGGAGAAAGTTATTGTAGGGTATGTTGTTGTTGTTGTTGTTGTTGTTGTTGTTGTTGTTAGGTGCCGTCGAGTCGGTATCTGACTCATAGTGACCCTACAAACAACAGGCGAAGCACTATTGTCAGTGCTTCTCTGCTGTTCATAGGGTTTTCAAGGGCAGATTGATTTTTGGGGGGAGTGAGTTGCCGGGTCCTTCTCCCAAGCCTACAGCACCTGGTGTTCCCAGGTGGCTCCCCGTCCAAGTACTAACCAGGCCCAACCCTGCTTAGCTTCTGAGATCTGATGAGATCGAATGCCACAGGGCTATTGCTGCAGGCTCTTGTAGGGTATGGGACAGATAAAAAGAGAGATGGCAGAAAGAAAAGCATTGTAATAAATGTGATGCTAAGTTAACAATTGTATCTTTATAGACGTTGTTGTTGTTGTTGTTGTTGTTGTTGTTGTTGTTGTTGTTGGGGGCCTTTGAGTCTGTGTCCAACTCATAGGGACCCTATGTACAATAGACGAAACAGTATTGTTAGTGCTTCTCTGCTATTAGTAGGGTTTTCAATGGCCGATTTTAGGCGGGGAGTAAGTTGTGGGGTCCTTCTCCCAAGACTACAGCACCTGGTGTTCCCAGGCCGTCTCCCATTCAAGTACTAACCAGGTCCAACCCTGCTTAGCTTCCCTGAGATCTGATGGGCTCAGATGTCACAGTGGTATGTCTGCAGGCTTAGTAATATATAAAGTGTGAAACCCCCAAGTCTGTCAGCTTGTCATGTTGTTCAGGTTTGCATGTTGCTGTGGTGCTGATAGCAGCAGGGCCACCCATAGTGGACAGGTTTCAGCCGAGCTTCCAGACCAAGATAGACTAGGAGAAGATCTAGCAGGCCACTCTCAAAACAACTAGCCATTGAAAACCCTATAGAATAGCAGAGAAGCACTGTCAAATATGGTGCCGGAAAATAAGCCCCATCAGCTAGAAAGCATTTGAGAAACAAATGGGAAAGAGTTGCCTCCTCAAAGTAGAGTCAACCTTAATGACAGAAAAGGAGTAAAGCTTTTTGGACCTCCTTTTGGTGATGTGGCACAACTCAAAATGAAAAACAGTGTCTGCAACAATGGCCTCAAACAAAAAGATCGTGTGCATGACACTGCTGGGTAGTGTTTCGTTCTGTTGTATTTAGAGTTGCTATGAGTTGGATTCTATTTGATGGCACCTAGCAACAATAGTGTGAAAACAACAGCAACAAGATCTTTTTAGAGGCTTAGGTATTTATTTATTTATTTATTTATTTATTTATTTACTCATGCAGTACTAGAGGGCTGAACCCAGGGCACTGAGCTGCACCCCCAGCCACTTTTTTTCTTTTATTTTGAGACAGTCTCTCTAAGTAGCTGAGGCTACCTCTGGCCTCAAACCTGCAATTCTCCTGCCTCTGCCTCCCAAGTTGCTGGGATTATAGGTGTGCACCACCAGGCCTGGCCTTAATTTTTTTTTTTTTTTTTTTTTTTGGCAGTACTGGGGGTTGAACCCAGGGCCTCGTGCTTGCATGCTTTGCAAGTGCTAGAACACTGAGCTACACCCTAAGCCCATTTTTTTACTTTTTTGAGACAGGGTCTCACTAAATTACCAAGACTACCTCTGGTCTCGAACTTGCAATCCTCCTGCCTCCGCCTCCTGATTCACTGGGATTACAGGCCTGCACCATCGCACCCTTAATTTTTTTAAATCAACAATATTTTCACAATTCTATTTTGAAGTGTTCTTTCTTTCTTTCTTCCTTCCTTTCTTTTTTCTTTTCCTTTTTTTTTTTTTTTTTGTTGTTGTTTTCTGATTTTTGTTTTTTGTGTCTGTATGTTTCAGTGCCAGTAATCAAGCCCAGAGCCTCAAGCATGCTAGGCAACCACTCTACCACTGAGCTGCATCCCCAGCCTCTAATTCTATTTTGGTTAGTTGAAATAATGGGCATCTTACCCAGCCATATCAGACTTTATATGTAGATATGTCTACTATTACTTGATATCCAAATTTAAGTTACTTTTTAACCCTATTTTGCTCAAATTGCTCTAGATGATTTCTTCTGCTCCCCTTATTCCTATTTCCTTGTTCTCTTACCAAACTTGTCAGCTCTATGAGAACAGAGACCTGCTTGACTTATTGAGCAGTATTTTACCAGTCCTTAGAACAGGACTGGCACAGAGGGATGTTCAGTAAGAACTGGCTACAAGCTGGGCACAGTGGCGCATGCCTGTAATCCCAGCGACTCAGGAAATAGAGGCAGGAGGATCATAGGTTCAAGGCTAGAGGCAGCCTGCATAACTTACTGAGATCCTGTCTTAAGACAGAAAAAAAAAATTAAAATTGGCTGGGGGTGCAGCCCGGTAGTAGAGCACTTGCAAAATACGTGCAAGGCCCTGGGTATAACCCCCAAGTACCGCAAAAAAGAAAAAAGAAAAAAGGAAAAAAAAGAACTGGCTACATACTGAACAAATTAATAGCTAACATAGTGCCTTGTGTGTTCAACAGCTACTTTGTTGAGCAAATCAGTGAAATAAATATAGGGATATGCAATGTTGTTTTAAAACCATAACTGTAAGATGTTTGATTAGGAGTATTAAATAGGGTAATATGCTAGGAAATAATTGTGAGGTTCATTTGGATTGGGAAATCAGAGAAGGCCTGTCTAAGGAGGTGACATACGTGTGTGTGTGTGTGTGTGTGTGTGTGTGTGTGTGTGTGTGTGTGTTTATATTACTTGGCAAGCGTAATCCCCAGGAGTTGACATTTCAGTGCCAAGAAGGAGCTAGCTCTGCCAGCCAGTACTCTGTAATGGGCTAAATGATAGCCACTTAAAAAGCTTTAAGGTAAGAAGAAGCTTAGTCTATAAAAGTTATATAAAAAGCAACAGTAGGGAATAAGGTTAGACAAATACAGGAGGCAGGATACTACAGGGTCTGTATGGTAGGGGGGATTGTGGGTAGAGGATTTAGGGTTTTTTCTGAAGAAAAAGAATGACACAATGGGACCTATTTCTCTAAGGGTTCACGTTACCTGATCTCTCCGCCCCCCGCCCCCACCAGCCACTCTGTGAGCACATCTTATACCACCACCATCACTACAGCCAGTCCAGCTCATAGCAGGTCCTTTAGCCCCTCAAACACATTTCCACCTCAGGGCTTTTGCTTTTACAATTATAGAGACTTGCCATTTAATCTTATTTTTAAAACAGACTTGTTTATACTATTTTTACTGCCTTCCATGGCATTCTTAACACATAGTTACTTGTCATTTGTTTATTATCTTCCCCGTGAGAGAGAAGGAAGTTTGCTATATTCATTGTTGTATCCTCAGCTTCTAAAAGCTGCCTGACAGATAGTAGACTCTCAATAAATATCGAATGAATGAGTGAATGAATAAAAAGATGACCAGTGCTGTTTGAGGAGTGCAGGGAGGAGGAAGAATAATTCTGTAAAATGTCAGAGGTGAGCACATTTCAGAGAATATAAAGCTTTACAGTTGAATTGAGATTTTGTTATAATTGGGATGAAAACTCCTGCCTTGGGACAACATTAAGTAGAGAAGAGACATGCTCTGATTCATGCCGGCTGATGTTGGAAAATGAATGTAGTGGTCATACAGAGATTCATGCAGCTGTTCTTATGTCAGTAAGAGTAGACAGGTACATCAGTCATTCTTGCTTATGTGTCTGTAGCTCAGCTAAGGGTTGGCTGATCTAGACGGAGTCCCTGCGGGTGTCTCTGCTTCCTGCTGCCATCCAACCAGGGTTGGATTCTTGGTGTGGGATGCACTCAGATCTTCTCCATGTGTTTTCTTTCGGGTGGGACACAAGCTGAAGGGGAGCAACTCCTCAGGGGATTACAGTGGTGCAGGAGAGGAAACCCAAACACATAAGCAATTTGAAGCCTATCCTTCCATCATCTTTGCTGTCCTGCCATTGACCACCAAGGCACTGAAAGCCTGACATCAGGGGATAGAGGGAATCAACTTGTAAAAGGAAAGATTTGTTTTGGTTCACAGTTTTGGAGATTCCAGCCCAAGACCAGTTGACTTATGGCTTTGGACCTGTAGAGAGGCAGCAGATCATAGCAGGATCAGGTAGCACAGAAAACTGCTTACCCCATCATGAGAAAGGGGGAAAAAATGAAAGAAGAAGGGGCCAGGGTGTCACAAGCCCCTTTGAAGGCACATCTCCAACGACCCAGAGACTTCCCGCTAGGTCTCCCCTCTTAAAGCTTTTATCACCTCCCACTAGCACCTTCAAACACATGGACTTTATTCTTATAGGAAACTTCCAGCTACCAGCAAATCTAGTCATTTGCTTTTCTTCACTCCACATCCCCCAAACATATTACCAATGCATCCTTATCTTAAATGATTTCCTCCTTAAATTACAAGTTCTTTGAGAGAGACCAAATATGTGATCCTCCTGCCCCAGCCTCCCAAATAGCTGGGGTTACTACATGTACTACATGTTACTACATGTAGTAACCCATGTTACTACATGTAGCATGTACTACAGTGACCAGCTTCTGACTCCATCTATACTTTGGTCTCTCTAGTTACAGTTTTTGTTTTGTTTTGTTTCTTAAGCCTTTAAATACATGGGCTTTGGGAGAGCAGAAACACCATAAATTACCTAAATTTCCACCAACTATAACAGAAAAATTAGTTCTGGCATAGTCAGATGATGGAGTTCTGTAGAATTGTGGGAAACACTGATGAGCATTAATAACAACCAAGTCACCAGAGAATGCACTCTGCTTAATTCCATATTTATGAAGTACAAAAAAGAAGCAAAACATACAGAGGAAATTGGTTTATTACATAAAGATATATACAGGAAATTTTTTTAAGTAAAGGATTATTTTTTAAAGTAAAGAATAGTTGTTACCTCTGAGGGGTAATATTTTATTTCTTAAATTGGGTGGCTGATACACTGATTGTGTATTGAATTCTTTTTCTTTGTCACTAACACATTTCCTGTTACTCAATATTTATAAATAATAACATCAAAGAAGTTACTCAAGCTCCCTCTTGGCAGAAATATAAAGACAGTCACTTTAGAAGGCTATTGACAGTGTCTATTAAAATTAAAAACAGTGGATATAATAGACATGCTCTATGTTTAATAAAGTCTAGATTAAGCTCTCTGCATAATTATTTTGCTTACTCATATCTTGAGAAGCCAACTCTGATTTGAGATAGTTTTGATTCCCCTAAAACACTCCCGCTTCTCTGCCCACACACCCCTGCTTCACCCATCTCTCCCCTTGTGCCCTGTGCTACTCAGCATTCCTTCCTTCAGTAGTATCTGCGGTATGCCCTCTTGTTAACATGCTCCCAAAACATAAAACAATTTAAGTTCTAAGGTCAGTAACCGGGCAAAATTTTTATTATTTTTCCACCCATAAAACTTGGAGCACTCACGTCTGCCTCTTGCAGTGAGAGCTTGGCAAATCCAACCAAGATTATTTGCATGTAGGAATGTAGGAAACATTTTGTTATGTCAACAGCTTAGAAGGAATATTGTTGCACTGGAATGAGATCCACCCACCCTGATCTCAGAGATGAAGTTTTGGAATGGTTATGTTAATGACATAGTAAATGACATTAATGCAGCCATGGAATTCACTGGAAAGACAAGTGACATGCTTTCTCAGAAATGAACATAATCAAAATTCTTACAAAAAAAAATATGGTCTCACTTTCTACTTCTGAGGCTTTTTTTTCTTTGTTTATCTGAGACAGACTCTTGCTGTATAGCTCAGGCTTCAACTCTTGCTGTATAGACTCTTGCTGTATAGCTCAGACTTCAACTTGGGATCCTCTTGCCTCCTCCTTCCCTATGCTGGAATTACAAGTGTGCACCACTGTGCTCGGTGGCTTGTCATTGGGGTGTACCTGAGGTGCACAGTAGGAAGAATTAGATTACTAAGGGCTAGCTTGTATGAAAATTTACAGTAGTTCTTACTAAAGCAACCTGTTTAAATATTCCCCAATATTATAAAGTATCCCTTAAGTAATATAATTCTCCTTGGACTATTTAGATGTTTTGACTCAGGATTTATTCTATATCTCTGAAGATTCATCTTTAAATTACACAGATAAATGAAATAATACTCATGAAACTTTGAAATCAATTATTTTACCATTTTCCTGACCTGAACTTGATAGTTGTTTCCTAACCTTGTGTGTAGTAAACTTCAGATGACTTCATAATGCTTAATGGAAATACATAGATCCACATGTGGAAGTTTGCTTTTGTTTTTGTTTTTTTGTTTGTTTGCTAAGACATTTGATCAAACTGCTTTTTATTGTGTTCATATGCTTTATTCAGATTTTTGGGATCTTGTACCAATTATTTTCATTGAATTCCAAAGTCATATTTGATAATTTTCCTTTTCTCTTTTTTGTTTAATGTAACATGTCGAGAAAATTTACTGTGTGCAGAAGGAAAAAATGAGAAGACAAAACATTTAATCACATTGCCATCTTGTTGATAGCCATTCAAGTGGCAAACAGATTATTAAAAGTTTCTTATGTAATGTGAAGTTTTTGCATTTTATATTTCATTGCTTCACCTCAAAATTTCAAGGTACTTAGCATGCTCTGGTTCAGTGGACTTGTGTGCTTATTTGAATCTTATTCAGTTTTTTCTTCCTTTATTGGTAAATGTTGGTGGGATACAGAGTAAGATAGCATTGGCTTTTTCCATTATGCAATATTACATCACTTTTGGTTACATTTTTATCAGCTTACAAGGTTTATGGAAACTTTTGACTAATATGTAGTAAAACTCATGCAATTTGGCATTATGTTCCCCTATTTTTCTCATGTACTCATGAAGTTGCATCATTTACGTTGAGATTATCCTCTCCTCCTTTATCCCTCTACATTGATTCTCCTTCCCATCCCACCTTCTTTCTACTCTTTATATTATCCCTTCTTCACTAAGTTTAACTGTGCATTTTCATATATCAACTTATATGTAGGATCTTTTCTTCCTTTGGGTAAAAGAATCTTATTCTTTAAAAAGTCTCCTGATGTTTATTTTTCTATTAAATTCTATTAGATCTAAAAGAAGGGGAAAGTCAATTAGTAGACCTCAAAAACAGTTGGGATGGGGGTCTGGAATTGAATCAAGGGCTTTTCATATGCCAGGCAAGTGTTATACCACTAAGGTACACCAACAGTCCCTGAAAAATAATTTTCTTTGGGGAAAATGGTATGGAAAATTAAACTCACTTTAAACATGTTTTCTGAAATGGACAATTTGTACCCCACCAAATGAGTTAGCTAAATTTCACATAACATGATCATTTAAAGACCAATGAGGCTGCTGTGGTCTCTTCTACACTCACACCTCACAACCCCTGCTTTCTGAAAGTAGGAAAGAATGAAATGGATGTGGTGGACTGTGATGAATTGTTGAGCATAAGCCACGTCTTAATAACTACTCACAGTTTCAGCAGGTTGCTGTTCTGCTGGAACAATGAGCCAAGTATGACCAGATCTTCCAATTTGTAAAAGGATTCCAGACTTTCATATGAAATCTCTCATTTTTAAATGACAGCTAAATAATTTTAGCCTGCAGCGGTAGACCTGTGGCATCCGATCCCATCAGATCTCGGAAGCTAAGCAGGGTCGGACCTGGTTAGTTCCTGGATGGGAGACCGCCTGGGAACACCAGGTACTGCAGGCTTGGGAGAAGGACCTGGCAACCCCTTCCCAAAAAAAATCAATCTGCCATTGAAAACCCTATGAACAGCAGAGAAGCACTGACAATAGTGTTTCCCCTGTTGTACAGAGGGTCGCTATGAGTCGAATACCGACTCGACGGCACCTAACAACAACAACAACAAATAATTTTAAATCATTTTTAAGAAGGTGTGCAAGCCAAACAGTCTCTGTGTCTTGCAGGAAGAGGTAAGTATTAACACTGCTCCCTTGCATTCTTGACATTTCCCTTTTTCCCTTTTCCAGGCTATGTGCTGTCTCTGGTCTGTCCAAACTCCTCCCAGGCTTGGTGTGAGATCACAAATGTGTCACAGCTGCTGGCTTCTCCTGTCCTCTACACGTACCTAAATTCCAGCATAACCAACTTGAACATTTCAGCAAATGTAGAAAACAAATACAGTCTTTATATTGGCTTGGTACTGGCCATAAGTTCTAGTATTTTTATTGGCTCCAGCTTCATATTGAAAAAGAAGGGCCTCTTGCAACTGGCCAACAAGGGCGTTACGAGAGCAGGTAAGAAATACGTGCAACTAATGAAGCCAAGTTTCTGGCTGCACAATTTATCCTATTGTGAGAGAGCAGTGGTGCAGTCAGGAGCACTGACTGGATCTGCTCCCCTGCATCTTTGACTAAGCACGCTGAGTTTTCCACAGTCTCTGACCTCCTACACAAAGTGGCCCCGCTACCTCTCCAGCTTCCTCTTGTGCCACCCTCCCAGTCACCTACTACTTTTCTCTCATTCTTGAATAGAGCACATTCTTTCCCACTTCTGGGTCTTTTCTTTTTGCCTGGAACTCTCCTGTTAGTTGCCTCATCCTAACTTCCACATAAATTTCACTAGTCTAGAAAGGCCTTCCTTAACCATCCTCTCTGGACAGGTTACCCCAGCTCACATCCCCCTGTTAATCCATCATTGCACTAATAGTTTCCTTCATTGTCCCTAAACATTTGCAATTTTGTATGTATTCTTTACTTACATGCCAACGGGTTAACTTGTTGGTTGATAGTAGATTCACAAGAGCAAGAACCATTTCACACACAGTGTTTGGTACCCAATAAATATTTGTTAAATCAACAAACAGATAGCAATAGAATAAGGCCACTATTTATGTGACATTTCAGGTGCTAAGTAAGGTTTTCCTGATTATCCTTCATTAGCCCAGATTTTCTACTCATTTCACCTAAATATTTTCCTAACATCCATATGGAAAAGTAAATGATGGCAAATTCTGCAAAAAAGTTTCTAGAGGAGTCCTAGTGAAGGGAGATTTGCACCATCAGGAAAGAAAATAATGCTATAGTAACTAAAACTATACAAAATAATGCTACAGTAACTATAGTAGCTATAATGCTATAGGACCTAAAACATTTTAGAATTGGCATTAAAACCAATAAAATAATAAACAACTATTAAAAACTTCCAGGTGGACTCAAGTACATGTAACATTTCAACATGGGATTTTTTAAAGTGGCATTTCAGACTAGTGGAGAAAAATTAATTATTTAGTTAAAAGTATTGAGACAATTAGAAAAAAGTATAGGAGAAAAGTGTGAGTGTTCTACTTTATACTATTCAGCAAAAGAAATTTCAGATACTTTCAGGTTAAATTTAAAACAAAATCATTTAAAAAAAAAAAAAACCTAAAAGAAGGCCTTCCTAAGCATAAAGGTAAAAGAAAGACTATTCCATATAAAGGAAGAGTTTATCTGGATTGGCTCTCTGAAATGTGTGTGTGTGTGTGTGTGTGTGTATGTGTATACATATTTGTGCATACTTTGGAAATACTATGGAAATTCCTTAGCTGAAGCTAAAAAGCAAATGATATATTGGGAGAAAATTATGAAATATAGGACAGAAAGTAATTACATTTCACATTATGTGGTGACTGCAGTCAATAAGAAAATTGATGCCCTAACAGAAATAGGCAAAATACCTAAACACAAACTCACAAAATCAGAAGTACAAGTAAAAAGCAAGAAAAATAAAAAGAGAAGAAATGTGGGTAGTCAATAAACATATATGAGTAAATGTTATTAGTACCCAAAGAGATACTAACCATGTGATAATCAGGTACAGCACTGTAATATGATTTCAGTTTAGTCTTTTGCAACTTCGTGTGAAAATCCTAAATAAACATAGTTAACTACTTTGCAAGACAATCTTCATAGGTATATATATATATATATATATATATATATATATATATATATCCTGTTTAATTACAACGAAATCTCTAGGTCAAATTCAGGGAGTTAAATTTCATTTTCTGCAGCAAACATATAATAATAACTTCAGGCCACAGATTATAGTAGTGGGAAGATGACACTTCAAATATCTTAGGAGAGCTTTTTGTCCTTTTAAGTAAGAATATCAATTTCATTATGCCAAAGTAAAGAAAAAGGAGGATCCATCTGTCTAACGCTTGTTATTCTTTTATTGACTCATTCAAAGTCTCAAAAGCTCTTCTGTCAACTATCTTTTTCCATTTAAAGTCCTCATTAGGTACTAGCATAAATTACAAGTTGTGGTTCTTTGTTTTTTATTTTAAGCATGGCTAAAGCAAAGTATTTAGAGTTCATACTATTCAATGTCCACACCTCTGATGGACATAAATGCAATGAACCTAATTATTAAATAAATTTTCCTACAAAAATAAGGAAAAACACAACTTTCTGTAGAGGTTAAAGGTAACATAATAGGAGGCTTTCAATGACATTTGGAAATGACCAGATAAATAAAGTCAAAGACAAGATATACCAACTTGACCTTATGCATTGCCTTTCCAGCAATAATCTAACATCTTTCCCAAAAGTCATTTCTTTAAACTTCTTTCTGATTTAGAACTTAATTTTCAATTTCGTAGGTCAAGGTGGACATTCTTACCTCAAGGAATGGCTGTGGTGGGCAGGATTACTATCAAGTAAGTTCTTAATATTGAGAATAGTGTTTGCTTATGAAATGTAAGTGTATTACATGAATTTTGCAAAATTAATTTTACTTCCTAGAATGGATGGAATTTAAGTATAAATTTTTTGTGAAGGTATATATATTTCCTATGTATAACATATATATATATGTGTGTGTGTGTATATATATATATAATTTTTTGCTCCCCCTGCCCAGCCCCTGTACTCTTAATACTGTCCTGGAATGCACAGTTGGCATTTGAAATATACTTTATCACAAACTTCTCATAAGGTCTTCCCTGTAAGAACTGAGAAACGTGCTTTCCTCACATATATTCCAAGCTCCTAATATGAACCCATGACTATGCTAGCTGCATATTGTCTTGGGAATGGGTACATTTTCCTTACTAGGACCAAATATGGATAGATTAAAGGATTTTCTGGCTGTTGGCACTGGAAAAAAATAAGAAAATGGAGATTGTCGGTACTCTCCCTCCCCTGAGACTTGCTTTCAGACCAAAGGAGACTTTGTAGGATATGGAACAGCTTTCTAAATGCTAATGTGATGGCCACACAAAAGGCAGCCAACTTCCCTCTGCCACTTGATTTTACTCTCCCTCCTACCTCCTCTGAACTTTCTTAAATGCCAAGCCCGAAGCTTCCAAAGAAAGGACATCATAAACTAGTTTTATACCACTCGTGAATCATTTCCTCCTGTGCTCAAAGGTCTTGAAGTGTCTCTGGGTTTTCCAAAACGAAGTAATACATTTCAGTATTTGTGTGATCCTGTAGTAAGAAGGAACTTGGGTAATTTTTCCATAATAAATGACAGAATCTAAAAGGATGATGAATAAAAATAATTCAAATGTGCATGGCTTTTTCAGTTTCTAAGGTACTTTCACATCTATTTTCTTACGTTTTTGAAGAAAAACTGACAAGGACTGTACTGGATAGGTTCCAGATACTGGAACAGTAGCTATGCCGTATAGTGGATAGGTCCCAGACAGTAGGAAGGGAGTGATTCTCTTTTTGTCACTTTGTCTCTTTCTTGCATCTCCTTCTCTACTCACATTTTAAAATAAGAATATAAAGAGGATATTTTATGGCTGCAGTTACATGTTTATTCTCACCATGTAAAAAAAGTCTATGCCAATACTGAAGAGAGGAAAGCATATATTAGAGATTTTGTCTAATGACAAACATACGGTACTTTAACCATGAAGTCAGTGTTTTCCTGGAATGCTGTGTGTGAAGCATTCTCACTATGAGTATTTGCTTGGCACAACTGGACAGCGTGAAATACAATATTCTCTACACAAGTGTCCAATTGTGATATGTGAGAATTAGTTTGGCTCCCATACAAAAGCCCTGCTCTTGAAGGGATTTCGCTCCCTTTAGAAGTTATTTGTATCACATTTCCTCATGGAAGTCTAGAGTTCCTCAGAGAAGAAAATGATTACATTCAAGAACACATCCTTGGGACATTAAAACAACTGATTTGGTCTTCTGGATCCACCAAGATACTTTTACTTGTTTGTAGATCATCTGCAATTCAGAGATGCCTGACTTCATGGGCCTGGGGTAGAGATTTCTGGCTGTCCCCCACCCAGACACCAGATCTCCACAAAGCCTTCTAAGTCTACAAGCTGTTCTGTTGTTATTGTAGTTGTTAATTTGCAAAACATATATTCTTGAGAAAATGGAATATTTCTCTGCTTGTTCCTAAGCTACCTCCACTAGATTTCCTCTGAGTGACCAAGTATGTTTTCATTAACAAAGTTGCTAAAATCTTTCTTGAAAGTAATTTAAAATGCATATTCATCTGTCACCATTAGTTGAGTTTATAGCACCAGGTAATTACAGCTTATCTGCATCCCTTAATGACAATCCTCTCCCACCTTCAATGAGAAAAAAAAAAAGTTAAACAATTCCTTTTAGATAGATCTTTGTGTCTTTGAAATAAAAATCTCCTGTCTTGTGAGAATCACTTCTTTTCTCCTCTGATAAATAAATCCATCTTGTGCATTAGTGTTTCCTTCTGCTTGCCTTCTAGTGGGAGCAGGAGAGGCTGTCAACTTTGCAGCTTATGCATTTGCACCTGCCACCTTGGTCACTCCCCTTGGCGCTCTGAGTGTTCTCATAAGGTAGGTGAACAATTAGGAGCTTGGCCTATGTAGGCATTTTAATACCATTGTTGTTGTTGTTGTTAGGTGCCGTCGAGTCGGTATCCGACTCATAGCGACCCTCATAGGGTTTTCAATGGCTGAATGCTTCGGGATTGCCTTGGGAGTGGATTGCCAGGCCCTTCTCCCATTTTTGTGGTGCTGGGAATTGAACTCGGGTCCTCAGAGACTGCAGCGCAGCGCTCTACCCACTGAGCTAAATCCCAACCCTTTAA
The DNA here is from genome assembly GCA_007922755.1 of Pedetes capensis. Lineage (NCBI taxonomy): Eukaryota > Metazoa > Chordata > Mammalia > Rodentia > Pedetidae > Pedetes > Pedetes capensis. Next base: position 69,036 of record VMDO01003394.1, on the reverse strand, counting down.
TACCATGGTACACTTTTTTTTTTTTTAACAAAACAAAACCCATCCATTTGTTGTCTTATTCTGCGCAGGATCTCCCAAGAATATAGATTCTACTCAGAATCTCCCAAGACTGTAAACAAGTTTCTTGTCATGGCTGGGATCTAGAGCTTAGGATTCTGTGTAGTTGTCAGCAACTCTACCATGGTACACTTAAACCATAAGAAACATATTGCTGGGCTGGAGGTGCAGCTCAGTGGCCCAGCACTTGCAAAGCATGCAAGCACAAGGCCCTGGGTTCAACCCCCAGTACCGCAAACAAACAAACAAAACAACAACAAAAAAATTGCTAAATATATCTTAAAAAAAAAAAAAAGGCTCTCAAAGCATAGAAAATCCAAAATTTTGAGACCCCAGAAAAGCTTTGGGCAAGTCACTTAACCTTAGTTTCCTCATTCATGTAGTGGGGATAAAAAATCCCCTGGCTAGGGATGTGGCTCAGTGGGAGAGGGCTTGCCTAGCCCAGCATGTACAAGGCCCTGGGTTCAATCCCTAGCACCAAAAAAAAATAAGAATAAAAATTAAAATCTTACCTTAAAAAAGTCAAAAAATAATTTGAGAAGACTTCAAAAAATAGCAGTATATATAGGAAATAGGATTATCATTGTTATTATTAGAAAAACTATAACAGAGTGCGCTTGGTTTCCTGCTGACATAAAGTAATTGTGTGTTATACATTGTTGTTGTCAGGTGCCATTGAGTTGGTATCCAACTCATAGCAACCCTGAGTACAACAAGCGAAACACTATTGTCAGTGCTGCTCTGCTGTTCATAGGGTTTTCAATGGCAGATTGATTTTGGGGAGTGGGTTGCCAGGTCCATCTCCCAAGCCTACAGCACCTGGTGTTCCCAGGAGGTCTCCCATGTAACTACTAACCAGGCCTGACCCTGCTTAGCTTCCGAGATCTGATGGGATCGGATGCCACAGGGCTATGGCTGCAGGCATGCAGGTTTGTTATACATAGTTTTGACAATTCAGTAAAACCTAGGAGAACTTTTTTAATACTTGTTATATGAATAAATCACTAAAATCCTTTTAATTCTTTCTGCTGTCAAAGTGGTTAATGACTATAGTTACCATAGGACTTTAAAATGCAGAGCATTTGGGCTAAGTATCAACTCTCACTAGAAGTTTTAACACTATTTGTTCGTCACATGTGTTGGAGACCTGGAAGTTCACTGGAAATATGAATGGTTTTCTTCTTTCATAGTATGGTTTTTCTGAGTTGATCTATATTATGAGCTCAGTGAATGTGTTTAGAGAGCCCCCAAACTCTTATTTTGAAGTTTACCTACTGTTTTTTGACTTTATGTTCTTTTATGTTTCAATTCATTATCAGTCTCCAGAAGAAAGCTTATAATTGGGCTTACTCAATTCATTTCTCTTCACCTTCTTAATAGGATTGTTGTGAGAATTAAAAGTTAATCCACATAAAGATCTTAGGACACTTATGTGTGAAATGGGTAGTAGTAGTTTTCACTGAGGCTGCAGTCCCAAAAGTGGCCACATGGGGGAAACTCTAGGAGAGTGCCTGGTAATTACTGAGTCTTGGGGACAAATGAGCACCATTAATTAGGAATGGCAGGACATCAGAGGAAGGAGGCTGCCATGCAGAAATCTCAGTGGGCCTACTGATGGAGTAGTAGGTTGGCATACTCTGGTGTCTGTGGTAGCGCCAATCTGGAACTTCCTGAGGCCAAGGCACAGCAACCAAAACATTGAATAGGCTCAACTATCAGACTAGTAGCAGGTATTAGAAAGTATCTCAATATTTTGACAATGTGTATGGTTGTATAATGGCATGTTCTAGCTATAGACCATCCATAAACAGAGTCACTACTCTTTATGTATATGTCTTTCCTTGAAACTTTCATGGACACATATATTCTAAATGTATAGGTTCAGTATCTTAGTTTGAAAATTCCAAAGGCAAAATGCTCCCAAATTTGAAACTTTTTAAGCATGGATATGATACCACAAGTAGAAAATTCTACACTTGACCTTATCTGACAGATTACAGTCCAAATGCAGGTGTACCAAAAATATTGTATAAAATTTTCTTCAGGCTCTGCATATAATGTACATGTTGTTGTTAGGTGCTGTTAAGTCAGTGTCCAACTCATAGTGACCCTATGTATAATAGGCAAAACACTATTGTCAGTTCTTCTCTGCTATTCATAGGGTTTTGAATGGCAGGTTGATTTTTGGGAGTGGGTTGCTGGGTCCTTCTCCCAAGCCTACAGTATCTGGTGTTCCTAGGCAGTCTCTCATCCAAGTAGTAACCAGGCCAGACCCTGCTTAGCTTCTGAGATCTGACAGGATATGATGCCACAATGCTATGGCTGTAGGTATAATGTATATATAAAACATAAATTAACTTAGTGTTTAAATTTCAGTCTTCTTCACCAAGAGATCTCATTCTTAAATGCAAATATTCCAGAGTCTAAAAAAACATCTAAAATCTGAAACACTTCTGGACTCAAGCATTTCCAATAGGGGATAGTCCATCTGTATCATGCCAGTAAGATATAAAAATCTCTTTCATTTTGCCTGACTTTATAGAAGATGGGGCAATTGAAAATGAATGATCAGGACCTCATAGAAGGTCATGGGAAGGTGACAGTTGTATAAAATATCTACGATAACTCTTCTGATATAAGAGCAAGAAAGCAGAGTTGATTGACCATCATTTCTGAGTTTTAAACTAATGCAGGGTTTTCAGTGTCACAAAGCATAGTCTAGTCAGCTCGTTGGAGTTGTTATGGAATCAAAAGGAAATTGAACCATAGTGATTTCATTTTTTCCTCTCCCCACAGTGCAATATTATCTTCCTATTTTTTAAATGAACACCTGAACATTCATGGGAAAATGGGCTGCATATTAAGTATATTGGGGTCCACCATGATGGTTATCCATGCCCCACAAGAAGAAGAAGTCACTTCTTTGCATGAAATGGAAATGAAATTGAGAGACCCAGGTCTGTGATCTAGCCTAAAGAAATATTCAATTCTTCTCCTCCTTGTCTCCTCCTCAAATGATATTTGTTTTGCTTATTTGTTTGTTTTGAGGCAGGGTCTTGCTCTGTAGCCCAGGCTGACATCAAAATCACAATTCTCCTGTCTCGGCTTTCTAAGAGCTGAGAGTACAGGGATCTGCCACCACACCTGGCATCAAATGATATTTGTAATATTGCAACAGGCTTTCTGCAAGCCTTGTTATAGGTTGTGAGATAAAATATAGTTTGCTTATTATAAGTCTGAAAAGGTGGCAGAGTTCATTTGTGTGTTCATTTTTCCCCACTACACAATGAAAGAGGGAGAAGGGGATAGAAGAGGTAAAGACACTTAAGTCAAACCCAAATTCTTTATACTTCCTTCTTAAATAAAAATAAAAAGGACAAAACCTCCCCAGCTTCATGGTGTCATTGCCAAGATCCCACTGATAAGTTTATGAAGGTCCTTTATAAAATAATGATAACTATACAGTAGGGTGTGGCTGTTTTTAATTTAATCTACTCTATTTCTAAAATACCTATCCTGTTAAATCCACAACTAACAATACTTCAGAAAGGCATGGTCCTGTTAGCATTTCCTGAATTGTAATTCTTTTCTCTTCCTAACAGGATTTATCTCCTTCGCTGTGATTGTAACTGTGGTCTCCTTGGTGCTGATTTTGATTGTGGCTCCCAAGAAAGGACAGACCAATATACTGATCTACATTTCAATCTGTTCTTTGATTGGAGCATTTTCAGTTTCTTCTGTCAAGGGCCTGGGAATTGCCATTAAGGAACTACTAGAATGGAAGCCAGTTTATAAGAATCCCCTGGTTTTTGTTTTGCTGGCTGTACTTGTGCTTTCAGTAACTACACAGATTAACTATCTCAACAAAGCGCTGGACACATTTAATACATCTCTTGTGACTCCAATTTATTATGTATTCTTCACATCCATGGTAGTGACTTGCTCCGCCATCTTATTCCAAGAATGGTATGGCATGAAAGCCGGAGATATCATCGGGACCCTGAGCGGGTTCTTCACCATTATCAATGGCATCTTCCTTCTACATGCTTTTAAAAATACTGACATTACCTGGAGCGACCTGACATCGGCTGCTAAGAAAGAAGTCTTTACTCCAAATGGCAGTGAAAACAGTTACGTTTTGCTAGAGAACATAGAAACTTCAACTCCAGGATATGAGGATGACGTTACTTTGTTTAGCAGGACTAATGATCAAAGTGTCTATAAACCCTGAATTTTAACAAATTTAAGACACTTGGAGAGGAGGAACAAGATTTATTCTTAGACTGCTGGGCAAGTTTGCATTTTCGATGTTCTAACACTTTAGATGTGAGGCCAAATTAAAAAGCCTTCACTTTATCATCAGATTTGAAAATCGATTTTTGATACTCCTCCAGAAGACTTCTGCATTGTTTCATTTCTGCAAAGTTTGAAATATTCCCTGAGCATAAAAGAAGTCAAGTAGTTATATTTATTTCAGAATAATATATTTCTTCTGGTCACAATAGATTTGGATCTGCTAGGGAGCACTTCATTTCTTTGGTGGCTATTCACAGACTAAGTAATTCATATAGATAACTGTTCTGATAAGCAGAGTATCATTCACCATTCTCTGATGAGTCATAATCTCAAGTTATTAAAACTGAGACGTGGGAACACTGGTGCTTTGTCCTCCCTTCTACAACTTCCTTTTTTCTAAATTAGACAGCTAGTGGGTAAGGTGTTTAAAAAAAAAAACAAACAAAAAAAAAACAGGCCTGCTTTGAGAATCTATTCCTTAATGGGCTAAAATGCACAAGACACCCCCACCCGTGGGAGCTTCTGAACTGTAATTTATTCACATATCGTAGGACTTATTACCTCAAGTAAAGGAAACACAAGTTTTTTCTTCTCCCCAAAACACAAACACACACAAATGATTGTGTTCATGTTCTTTTAACAGAGACCTGGATGACATAAGACAAAATGGACTTTATGAAGAAGTCCAAGTGAATTCACCTTTGGAGTTACTTACATTCATTTTGTTTCTTCATTTTAGTATTCTCCCATAGGTTACTTGTCTTGTTCACATAAGGGTTTTTGTAAAATGATTCCTACATGATTTCAGGATTATATAATATACTTCAATTTTCCTTAAATGTTTTATTCTTTTTTTTTTTTTTTTTTTTTTTTTTTTTTTTTTTTTTTTTTTTTTTTTTTTTTTTTTTTTTTTTTTTTTTTTTTTTTTTTTTGAGTTACTTGAGGTATGAACTCAGGGCCTCGCACATACCTTGCAAGCACTCTACCACTGGGCTGTACCCCCAGCCCATTTTTTTTTTTTATCTTGAGACAGGGTCTCACTAAGTTATGCAGGCTCCCTCTGGCATCAAACCTGTGATCCTCCTGCCTCTACCTCTCCAGTTGCTGGGATTATAGGCATGAGCCATCGCGCCCAGTGTTCAAATGTTTTATTCTTAAAGGGTGGTTTTTCTAAGATGATTGGAAACACCTAGAAATTTTTGGCATGTGAAAAACTTGAGCAAATTATGCTACTTGTTCTATTGAAACTTGGTACTATAACACTTAGTTAGGAAATTATAATCAGTCATTAACTTTTCAAAATAGGTACATCCTACTGCAAGCAGTGGCAGATGGTGTTTCTCTGTTAAATTCATCCTGTGTTTTCCATATAGCTTATCAACAAGTGTTTGGGGAGCAAAGGAAGGAAGTGAACTTCCTGGAAAACAAAATATTAAGACTTCAGAGGCTGCTCAGGGACTACCTTTTGCTGGTTAGAGCTTTCATACAGTTCTTCTGTCTCATTCCAGATTCTTAGTAGGAATAACATTTTTGGTGCTCTTTACGAACAGATTTCCTTTCACTTACTGATTTTATGGAAAATTGTCTATCTTATTTCTAGATTAAACTTATTTCTCTTAAAACAAAAATCCTAACCAAAAAGTTGTTGCATTTAAAAAGAAACTTAGGTTGATGGAATTTTTGTCTGCTCTAACATCAAATGTTCTCAGGTTTTTTGTTGTGTTGTTTTGTTTTGTTTTTGAGTCAACTTAAGCCTACATGGTAATAATAACAAACTCTGCTATTCAGAATTCTACTAAACTGACTTTAGCATTTCCATAGTTTTACTGAACTATGCCTGATGTTCACAGTGAGGACCTGAGATGACTACAGAATCTTAAAGTGCTGTTAGAAGTCTTCAGCAGAGGTTAGTGTGGAGCAAAATTCACTGGTCTCAATGTTTGAAAACTGATGATCCACGGAAAATCCATGGGTTGATAACCTCAGGTCAAACGTGTTTACTCTGTTAATGCCGATTCACATTCCTTGTTCATCAGATATAAGCTATGAACACAAGTTTGTAGGAAAAGTATCTTCCAAAAAGGTAGTACTTGGAAATTGTAGATATTCTTCTAACATTTTTCTTTTCAGTATTGAGAACTCCATTGATTTCCCCAGGACACCTTGGTGAGGAAATCAACAGAATTTTTCTTGACAACTAACCTGAGGCTTTGGTGGTTTTCCTCCCTAGTGAATTTAAGTTTCATGTTTTTATTAAATGTTATTTGTTACTTGACACTTTCAATGTCAAGTTTTGCTCTTAATGCATTATGCCCAGGTCAAAGGTTCCAGAAATACAAGGATCAATGTGTATCCGAGGTTGGAAAATGAACTGATTGTTGACATATATACCCAGGGGAAGATTGAGAAAGACTTAATGAGTTGTACTTTGTGGAGAAACAATGAAATATTTGAAAAATATTGCTGTAAAAAGTCACTGGTGAGCATATGCACTAAAAAATCAAAGTGTTAGTGCAAATCTAACACATTAAAAATTAGTTTTTCCCAAATAGGAAGATACTGTCTAAGGAAGAGTTAGTAAAGTGCTGGATCCCTAAATGTACATGGTGTTAGTCTTAACTGGTTGGATTTTAATTTGTACTTTATATGTTATATAGATGTGGTAAGATTTATTTTGTGAATATGAGTGCATGTGTCATTAATGGTTACAAAGTTGTGCTAGCAGAGGACAAATTGAAAGCCTTTCCTAGTTCTATAAAGATAATGGTTTTATTTTATTTTGTGATGTATAATTTTACTCTTAGGTCAGAGGTTAGTGATTTTATTTTTAGTTCAGATGACAGAATTTTCAAAAAACCCTTTGGATTTAGCAACATGAAATTAATACCCATTTCTAAAGTATGAAGTCAAATACATGGAAAGCACTTTGCATCATACTCAATATATTAACGGGTACTTGATAAAATTTAGTTCTCTTTGAATCAATCTTTAGATTCCCATAGTCCTCTACCTTGAGAGGTAGCAAGGGCCACTGAGTGCCAGTTTTTGTTTTTGTTTTTTTGTTTTTTGCATTTTTTATTGGACATTTTTAATGTACACCTTAATGTGGTTCATTCTGACATGCTTTTAATTGTGGCATTTACATATATGCATTTTGATGTACATTTGAGTGCCAGTTTTCATAAGTCCCTAATCTTTTTTCAACTTGTGTCACATAACTCATTTTAAGTAATGCCAATGAAAGTGAATTCCATTATTGTACTCTCCCACATCAACATAAAATTATTACAACTAAAATATTTTTCTTAATAAAACCAGTTAAACTGAACTAGATGTTATTTTTATCTTCCAACAAAGCTTTCTGAAAAATAACTTATATGAATATATGTGAAATGTTCTCAGATATTTTTGGGTAAACTGTGTTCATGAGATTTTATATTTTTCAGATGTCTATAGTGTTCATTTTAGAAAATTTATAAATTTTAAATGTTTCTGTATATTTGCAATAAAATAATGTGGTTTAATTATGCTTTTTGGAGTTTAGTGCTTATATGATAAATATATGTAATGGCAAAAATTCTGTGATCCAGCCAGGAACTCGTGACTGCCAGTCAGGAGCATGCAGCTCAGCCCTGCCCAAATCTTGTAGACTGCTTTAAGAATGTCTTGTATAGGGCATCAGCTATAATAGAAACCAAACACAGGGACCTAGTTGATCAGTCTCTATGGAGAAAGTCCTCAGATCGCCTCTCAAATGGCTCTGGGCTCATGACATGTGACTCCTCCCTGTGCTGATTGTGCCTATTAATCATCTAGAAAGTAAACTCAAGGACAACCCATAGCAAACACCCAATAAAACAGGTCGTTTTCCTAGACTAAGAATGGGTAGGAGGCTGGGATTTAGCTCAGTTGGTAGAGAGCTGCTCTGTAGTCTCTGAGGTCCCAAGTTCAATTCCCAGCACCACAAAAATGAAAGAAGGATGTGTCAATCTACTCCTGAAACAATCAGCCATTGAAAACCCTGTAAGGGTCACTATGAGTCGGACATGACTCGATGGAACCTAACAATAAGAAGAGTGGGTAAAATAGCCCTCCAGCTCTGAAAGTTTGTCTCTCAGTTAATTTTTGCCTTTGTTTTCATCACTAACATTTCATCCTATTACTAAAAGAGTTTTAAATGAAATGGCATTTCAATAAAAGAGATATCTCTTCACTTAACCATGGAACTGCAAAGGTGGATTATAAGGAACAAGACTTGGAGGAAACAGACAGGAAAAAAATCCTATGGGCAGAATGCAACAGGGGCTTTGCTTACTATGGTTACCTGACTTGAACTTAATTCCTTCGGAGTAATCATGCATGCACAGAAGAAAGGACAGGGCTTTCTAGGTTCAGAGTCTGTTTTCAGGATCACAAGATATAAACTGAAGTAATGCAGTGATTCTCTTTTCAGAGAGCACTGAGGTGGGTACTTAACAAAGAGAGATAACTGCATGGAGTTCACCTGGGCTAAAGGGAGAAAAAGTATTAGCCACATGGATGAAGTTGTCTCAGTGTGGGACCCACACTGGTATAGAATCAGACAGACTTAAGGAATGCAGTGCAATTTAGATTGTACATGAGATTGTACATGTGGTAAGGCACCTGCTGACTGAAGATTGCCCCACAGCAAAAAGGAAAAAGAAAAAGCGTGGAGAAACTGGTCAAACAAGGCTAAGTGCTCTACTATTCAGTTTGCACTAAGGCAGGGAATAGCTAGGGCTGGAAGAAGCAGGCACTCACAGTATGAACACATGACTTACTCTCACAGTACCTAGGAATTCTCAGTCTGACGGACTGAAGATTAACTGTTTCCATCCAACACATTCATGTGTCTAGTGGCACTGAGAGGGGATGAATACATAATCACAACTCTGAACAAACCAGGTGAGATGCAGAAAACGAGGGGGACCAAAAACTCCTACAATTTATTGATAAAAAATTGTTTACTTTTACATGTTTACCTTCAAAGGTCTCTCCACTTAATGCAATACCCATATCAAGGCTTTTTTTCACTGTTCAAAACAGGTTTTGAATTCAGTGATTTTGATGCCTTTTAGTGCTTCTGCCTTTTTTTTGTTGTTGTTGTTTGTTTGTTTTACCTCGTCCAATGTTTACCTCTGAGAATTTTTTTCATCTGGGGAAACAAAAAGTTGCACAGGGCAAGAGCAGGTGAAAAGGGAGGGTGGGGTACAGGGTCCTGCCAGTTTTGGTCACTCTGAGTCAGACACCCATTCCACAGCACCTAACGACAACAACAAACTCAGTACAGTGTGGGCAGGTGCATTATTATGGGGGAAGAACCAATCACCTGTTGCCACACCTCTGGGTGTTTCTTCTGCAAATCATGACACAACTGTTTGACCCAGAGAAACAAATTCCAAGTGTACACTCTGCCTCACATCAAAGAAACCGATGATCATAGTTTTCATGTTTGTTTCTGGGGTTTTTATGGGGGAGCGTGGCTTATAGGTAGCTAAGCAGAAATGTACAATTTTGTTACCAAGCACGAAACTAAGACTGACCTCAGTCAAAAATAAACTCACATGATTTCCATTTCTCTGATCAGCTAGCAGATTGCACAAAATAATAAATCCCCTTTTAAAATATTTGAACTTCTGGCTCTCTCCTTAGGTTTCACAGAATTCTGTGTGTAGGATGGCCTTCTGATGAGATATGCCATGTAGAATTATGCCAGTTTCCCAGTATCTTAACTGCTTTGGTCCAGAGACCTGGTTCTACTGAAATCATATAACAAGAGGCTACAAACTCCTACCTTGGTTTCAGGCTCTTGGTAATCCAGCATTGTCTGTGCTCCTTAGCTTTGATTCCATATCTATGATACTGGTGAGGAACACTTTGCTTTTAACCCTTGTCCATCGTGAAACAACAGGTAGTCTAGCTAGAGCACACCATCACTTAGCTGCAGATAACCTTTTAAAAAGCTGTTACTCATCAAACACTGATGGAATGTTTATCTTTCTCTTTTTGTTCTACTGCCGCAGTCCGTGCCGCAGCCTAAGGATCCAGGGTTTTCCGAAGGCAGGTGAGGAGTCGGCGGCGGTGGGTAACAGAAACACAACAGCTCAGAGGCAGTGTGAATCTGTTCTGTTTATTGTTCAGATAGTTCAGTTTTTATATAGTCTTTTTAGGCTTAGGTCATGCAAGTAGTAAGAATACGTGCAGTTTTACATACACCTGGCAGTCATAATAGCAGTGGAGGGTCAGGCTGACCAGAATAGCAGCCTTTACTTTTTTCTCTAGCTGGGAACCAAGGTCTGCCTTTAGATAAGCACCTCTCTGTGTTAAAATTGTCAAGGAGGCTTTTGTACTGTGGGAACAGGCCTGTGTCTTCTTTTGATTGTTTTATACTTTTTCTGTAAACCTTAGCTATCATAGGTGGGGCCACTTTAGTCCAAGTAGGGGCTAACAACTCAGCCTGCTGCAGCTGAAGCATAAATCACTTAATGTCTGAGTTCTAGGGTGGAAGTTGCTGGTCAGCTTTAACTAAAATATTGTCCGCATAACCTTTACAATTGGAGGTCATTACTTCTAACTCATTTACAAATTCCCTCAGTCATGTCATTCTTTCAGCATTTGTTTCATTAGAGTTTAATACAATATTAGTTATGAGTATTAGTCCTAAACATAAAGTAATCATATTAGAAGCAGTAATCCTATTCCTAGAAAGCAAAAAGCACATTTTCCTTTTCTTCATCCCCATCCATTTCTTGGAAGACGAGTTCCTTGAACCCCTCTTCCCCATATCCAGACCTTGTCAGACAATATGGTTAGAAATGGCTGTGGCATTCTACTTTTTAATAAACTTCCTGAAACACCTCAGTGCCGAGTAAATGTATCTATATATACACAAAGTATTTTATCTACTGATGATTTTTTAGCCCTCTTTGCACATTGCCTTCACTTGAAGTGGTTTTTTGTTTGCTTGTTTGTTTTTTAATTACCATGCCTGTGCCCCACCCCAGGCCAATTAAAGAGAACATCTAAGGGTGGAGTTGAAGCAATAATATTTATTAAAATCTCCCCAGACAATTTAAGTATGCAGCTAGAGCTGAAAACCACAGACCTAATCTACAGCCTGATCTATTATAAATAATGTCCCAATTTCAGAGTTGCTTAAAAAAAGTTCTAATATATAGTATATCCATTCTGTGGTTGTGGTTATTCTCAATTTCTCAGACAGGTTTTAACAATCTTTGAAATAAGATACATATATTTCCTGTCTCCCCAGACATGATCTTTACTCTTTGCATCCTGTCTTGAAAAACAAAGGTAATTTAACAATGCTATTGTTAATAACACTGGAAACATTTATATGATGATTGAAAGCAAGTATTTTTGTATTAGCTTGGGCTGCCATGACACAATAGCACAGACTATGTGGCTTACACAACAGAAATTCATTCCTCACAGTTCTCGGGGCTGGAAGTTCAAGATCAGAGTTCCAGCATGGTTGAGGTCTAGGGCAGCTCTCTTCCTGGCTTATAGAATGGTCATCTTCTTGGTGTGTTCTACATGCTGGAGGGAGGGAGAGCCAGATTTATGCTGGCTTCTTATAAGGACACTAAGCCCTTGATGAGGGCTCCTCACCTAGACCTAATCACCTCCTGAACTTCTGCCTCCAAAACTCACCCCATTGGGCATTAGGGCTATGAGGCATGAATTTGGGGAGATACAGTCTATAACAAACAATTTGAGTAGCTCAACTTAAAAAATAAATATTAGCTAAAACTTGAGTACTTACTATGATTCTGTGCTATTTCATGTACGCAATCTTATTTAATTCTAACAACTCTTTGAGATGGGGGCTATCAGCCCCATTTTACAGAGGAGGAGGTATCTGTCAGCAAAAAACATAGAAAGCTAATATGTAACAAAACTGGATTGGAATGCTGGTATCCTCAGCCCTGACAATAGCATCATCAGTATAATTAAGGATTTGATAAAGATTTGTAGGTACAAGTGTATAGAATAATAATAAGAGTCAATGAAGTTGTACCTTTTAGGAACAGACATGATCTAAGTAACTGAAAATGTAGCTAGTGGTGGCTTTAAGAAATTGGAGTTCACTTGTCCCATATAATAAGTCTGGAATTGGGCAATTCAGAATTGATGGAATGGCTCAACAATTCTAGGAGGAACCCAGGCTCTTTTTCTACTTCATGAGTAGTATTGTCATACATAACAAATAAAAATCCAAGACACCTAGTTGAATTTGAATTTCAGGTAAACAATGAATAAATGTTAGTATGTCTCATACATACTTACTGTTATAAAGAATCTGACCCTATTTTTTTATGTTTCCTGACAGTGTTCAAGTCTCACCACTTCCCTTTCCCTTTCTGCCCACAACTGGGCAAGATGTTAAAAAAAAAACCTACATGCTTCTTTCTTTGGTGCCAGCTGGAAGTTCAAATCACACAAGCTTCAGACTCTCCATAAAACCCTTAGAAAGTCTCCCCTCCATGCTCTCTCAAGCTGTTTTCAGACCTGCTTGTGAGGCTGCCCGGTTGTCCCCAGAAAACCTTATTATTTGATCCAGAGACCTTTCCTAATACACCTACAGTACATATGTTGTTGTTGTTGTTGTTGTTGTTGTTGTTGTTGTTGCTAGGCCCTATCAAGTTAGGTTCAACTCATAGTGACCCTACGTACAACAGATGAAACACTCCCTGACACTGTTCCGTGCCTTACACTATTATCAATGCTTCTCTGCTATTCATAGAGTTTTCAATCACTGCTTGTTTCAGGAGTGGGCTGCCAGGTCCTTCTCCCTTGCCTGCAGCACCTGGTATTCCCAGTGGTCTCCCATCCCTAAGGCCTAACCAGGCATCAACAATCCCAACATCTGAACCAAACTTGGGATAGGAAGCTTATATGATTTTGATCCGTCCTGTTTCCCTAGGGTTCGTATGGTAAATCTGAGTGCCCAGTATGATGCTGTTGAAAGGTGATGTAGAACATGGTGTCGTGGAACACACCTGTCATCCCAGGTACTTGGAAGGCTTAGGTGAGTTTGAGGCCAGAGAGGTAGTATGGAACCTGTAAGAAACTGAGTCTAGTAGAAAGTGCTGGGATCACTGAGGGCATTGCCCTGGGAAAGAATCAACATAGTTCCCATGGGACCCCAGTTAGATCTCATGACTTGTTGTTGTTAGGTGCTGTCGAGTCATGTCCAACTCACAGCGACCCTCATAGGGTTTTCAATGGCAGATTGTTTCGGGATTGCCTTGGAGTGTGTTGCCATATCCTTCTCCCATTTTTGCGGTGCTGGTAATCAAACTTGGGACCTCATCTCATGACAGAGTTGTTGTAAAATAGCATGACTGGCCCTTCTCTGGTGTCTGGCTTCCTGTCTCACCTTGATGCCTCTTCCATGATGTGACTCATCTAAGGGGGCCCTCACCACAAGTAGAACCAAAAGGAGGACCTGACCTTGGACTTTGAGCTTCCAAAACTGAGCTAAACAAACCTATTCTCTTTGTAAAAAATCCAGCCCCACTTATTTTTCTAAAGGGACAGAAAAAGGACTGACACAAGAATCTATGTATATCTGGAGGTGACAACATAGGGCGTGATAATTATTTTTACACTAAAATAATTTGTTCTGCCAGATATGGGAGCACATGCTTCTAATCCCAGCAACTAGGGAGCCTGAGGCAGGAGTATTGCAAGTTCAAGGCCAGAGGCACCCTGTGCAACTTAGTGAGACCCTGTCTCAAAATAAAAAAAAAAAAATTAAAAATGGTCTGGAGGTAAAGCTTGGCAGTAGAATACTTGCAAAGTATGTGCAAAGCCCTGGGTTCAACTCCCAAGTAACACAAAAATAAATAAATATGTAAATAAATAAAATCAGATATTCTATATCTGAAATTCTGATTTATCAGATATCTCATATTTATTTGGCAATCCTATCTATAGGCCTTTATCTTCATACATGTTTCCTCAGAGTCATAGATGGAGACTATGCCTCAAGGTGTCAAAGCCACGTCCCAAGCCAAAAGAGACCAAAAACATTTTAAAAGTTTTCTTTTTAGTGGGACTTAGTCTTTTTATTTGGGATGTCAAGTCCTCCCCAGGTACTTCTGACTATATTTCATTATATAGAGCTTTCTCATGTGCTTATCCTCAATGCAATAAAGCCTAGAAAACTGAGCAGTTCAGCCTTCCATAACAGGAAGAATAAAGCATTCTAGCTGATTTTTGAAAGATAAATCCTGCGTCCCTATAAAGGGGGTACCAAAAAACTTTCCTTAAGAAAGGAAAAAAAATGTATTAAAATTATAATAATATATACTGACAACAAAAGATGAACACAAGTCATGTTTGACTTCTCCAATTACAAGAGATGCTGAAAGTGTTTACAATAGTGGAAGAATCAGGACTTGTTGCTGTGGAGGCCTCCGGGGTCTTCCCTTATACATATCACACACAGGGCTTTGGGTCTCAAACTTATCATGAATGCATACAATTATTAGGCGTGATGAAGGTTCTGTTTCATACTCATGCCTTCATAGTCGTCATACTTCCATGACACCCTTGAATTTCAAATACCACTTCAAAATGATCTTGCACTCCTCAAATGACAACTGTGCTTCTGCCCTTCCCTTTCACTGTCCTGCCCATCACATGGAGGCAGTAGCATTCATTTGATTAACACCATCTTTTGAGTAAACGTACTCATATTACACGTTGCTACTGTAATTCATTTCAACTTTGAAAATTAATACATAGATAACATCTCTTAAAATGTGTATACAGTTTTGGTGTTCTCAGTATAATAGGTGTAATATTTTTGAAACGTCCATGCATTTATAAACCAGTTTCCCTCTCCCTGCATCCTGCTAACTAGATGGATAGAGGGAGAAATACAAGGCCTAGCAAGAATGACAGGGCCTGAGGACCAGCACCTTTGTCACTACCTGGGAGCTTATTAGAAATGCAGGCTCTGAGGCCCCACTCCCAACCTTCTGAATCTGCATCTTAAGTCCAGGAACTGCTTGGGTATTAAAGTATGAGAAGAACTGGCCTAGAAGACCCCTGGTTCTCGCATTTGCTGCCATTGGAATAACTCAAGGAGCCTGAAAAATACCAGTGCATATCCTAGAGATTTTGATTTGATTGGCCTGCAGTTCAGCCTAAGCATCAGGATGTTTTAAAGCTTACCAGATAATTCTAATAAGCAGTGGAGTTTGAGAATGGCTGGCCTAGAACAGTGTCTGTCAATCCTGACTACCCATCAGAATCACTGGACTGCCTGGGTTTAAAACAACCAATCCTAGAGGCCCACTCAGAGTAGTTAAATCAAAACTGGAGGACTGGGGTTAGAAGGTGGGACAGGGACAACAATATTTTTGAAAAGCTCTCAGATCATTCTAGTATGAAAGAACCACACCAGGAAGAGGAAGTGAAAGATCATATCCTCTAGCGCAGTGATTTGTGGACAGAAGAGTAAGTGATCTTAAATGGGCACTGTTGAGGTAGGAAGTCTTGGTGGAGGGGACGGGCAAGGGCAGAGAAGACATTTTCTCTGATTTCTATTTGGATTCCTGGAGGGAGTCACCTCACAGTTGCTGCCCAAGTCTAGAAAGCAGCCAGGGTAAGATCAACTCTGCTCCACACCAGGAACAAGCAGGTGGATGAGGGTAGGGACAGGAGGGAGGAGTTTCCCACTTTCAGTGTTCTGAGCTATTCTCAGTCCTCTTGTGATATGGACAAAACCCAGAAGTTTCCACTTGTGCTCAAGAAGGAATCTGGAAGCACCCAGGTTAAGAACCAGAAGCATTGCCATGGGGTGCCCACTGTGCAAGGGCAAGGTGAGCAGCAGCCTCCAGGCAGCATGGGCTGGGAAAAGCTGGGGTATAATCACATCATCTAGAGAAAATTTCTGTGCCCTGGCTGGCTCAGGGAAGACCAGCCCAAACCAGTCACCGACAGTTTCTGCAAATACCAGCAGGGCAAGCAGCAACCAGGGTGATAAGGACTGTTGTTAGGAGACAAGAGGTGCCAGGGGACACTGCTCCAACACAAACAGCCCTTTCCCTTTCCTTCACCACTGCAAGGTCACCCACCCTGCCAGAGCTGAAAGCCACAGTCTGCATGGAAAGGGCTGGCCTAATTTTTCCAGACTGATCAGTGCCTCTGCCAAGTCAATTATCAAATATTTTTAATATCGCTCCTGCAGAAAGCCACCGCTGGCCTTTCTATACTGACATGTTATGTTGGACAGGAACAGAGGGAGGGAAAGACAAAACCTGAAAGTCTATCCACCTATGGAGAATATTCTCATTGTTCCACTGGACTAAAATTATAGGGTTAAAGTAAATCAAATTTCCCAGCCCTACCCAGCCAGGAGGGGGACATGAGGAAAAACAGAGCGGGTGTAGACAAAATAAAGTTGCTACAGGTTGTCTGCACATCTAACAGTAGAGAGAGGAAATTTCCATCCCTGTTGCAGACATAAGGGCAATCTGCTTCCTCTAATAAGTATTTATTTATACATGAGACATGGATTCATATTTTTCTGTGAATGTATTCAATTGTTTTATTTCTATTAATCTGATGTCAGTCCCTAACAATGCATTTTCATATCGAAAAAGGGAAAATGATATATAGAAAATTGTGCATAAGCCAAATTGTTCTGGAAAAGGCAAGATCTATAAAAGGAAAGAAAGAAAGAAAGAAAGAAAGAAAGAAAGAAAGAAAGAAAGAAAGAGAGGAAGGAAGGAAGGAAGGAAGGGAGACTGCTGACAACCTGAGGTCATCAGATGGCACCAGACAGAAAAACAGCCCATTACTGTGTGCCCAAGTAAATCCAAGTAAAGGATTAGCCCACAATCCCAAGAGGAAAGCTGGTTACCAGCCTGAGTCCTCTCTCTGGGAGACAAAGCTTCTGGACAATACCACTACTTTTATTTCATTGGGTCATTCCATGAACACTTATTTACTCAGTTCTATGGTAGGGTCTGTGCCGGGAATGGGGAGTACAGCAGTGAATAAACATACAAAATGAACTGCCCTCGTGAATGTTTCAGTAGTGCAGGTAGTGGGTAAGTAATGGACAGATTACGTAGTGTTAAAAGCTATAGAGGAAAAGTATACAAAAACAACAACAACAACAACAACCCAAGAGACAATGAATGTCCATAGTAGGTCTATGGTTTTAAATAGTGTAGTTGGAGAAAGACTCAAAGAAAGAGGGACATTTGAGCAACAACCAGCTGAGAGACGAAAGCAAACTTTGTAGGTACCCAGGAGAAGCTCTGCCAGTAAAGGGAATGGCAGGTGCAAAGTCCCTGCCATGAGAATGTGCCCATGATGTGCAACAGGCAGTGGGGAGACCAAGGGAAGCACGAATGAACAAGGGAGTGGCAAGAAATGAGATCAGGGAGGTTACAGGTCCAGATGACAGAACGAAATACCACACTGCTCTGATCCAAGCAGATTCTTCAACTCTATTTTCAGCTTTCTCAGACAGCTTTAACATGGGAACCTGTGTAAGATTTGTATCTTTTTCTTAAGAATTTCATATATCATTTATGTTCTTTAATTGTGAGAAAGTTTACCCCAAATGACTTCAAAATACTAAAGTGCTAGAGAAGATGGAACCTTGACAAGTGGGATTTCCTATCGACAACACTCCTCAGTTTGCCAATCATGTTTGAGCCAATTTGCATTGGAGAAACATAGCTGATAGCTGAACAACTCCAATCTATTTCTAGAGAAAATGGTGAACCTGTGAAATGGCCCCAAAGCAACAGAATACAGTCAGCCTTCTGTACCCATGTGTTTGACATCCACAGATTCAATCAATGACAGATTTAAAAAATATTCAAAAAAGAAAAAATTGCACCTGTATTGAACATGTACAGACATTCTTTTCTGGTCATCATTCCCTATATAATACATTTCCATCATACTGAAAAGTAAAGATGTCACATTAAAGATGAAGGTGAGTCTGACTCATGCCATGGTATTTTCAGGCACATGATAGGCTTGTGAAGTGAATAAGGGAGATAGGAGAATTGATGCTTTTGAATTGTGGTGCTGGAGATAAATATTGAATATACTATGGACTTTCAAAAGAACCAACAGATCTGTCCTAGAGTGCTCCTTGAAAGCAAGGATCATTAGATTGTGTCTTACATAGTTTAGATATGTTGTCAGGAGGGAAGAATCCTTGGAGAAGGACATCATGTTTGAGAGAATAGCAGGTCAATGAAAAAAAAAAAAAAAAGAAGACCTTCAACTAGTGGATTGACACAGTAGCTGCAACAATGGGCTCAAACATAAAAAGATCCTGTGCTTAGCACAGTATTGGGCAGTGTTTCATTCTGTTGTACGTAGGTTCACTATGAGTCAGACCTGACTCAACAGTACCTAAGAACAACAGGTATGATAAGTAATGTAGAGACCATTTAAAGTATACAGGAGGATGTGTGTATATTATATACAAATACTACACCATTTTGCAGAAAACACTTGAGGATCTTCAGGGGTTCTGGATACCAAGGAATGGATGAGTATAACTGGAAAAGGGTGAGATCATTTGTTGATTATCATTCCAGCATATTTTACTCTCCTCTCTGGCCTTTCCAACACTTCTCAATTCCCATTTTCAAGATTAGTGGGTTTCCAGGGAAGTAGATTCTATTCCTGGCTCTGGAGGGAATGAGTGGCCAACATTAAGCCAATCAAAACATTTCACATTCTCTGGCTACAAAGATTTGTTCCAGAAGGGAGCATGGGTCTGATCTAGTCAGAGAGAATACCAGGACTCTGGTGGAAATGCTGGGACAAAGCTGTTCTCTCCCTCTGAGGGAATAGTATATCAAAGTAAAATAGGGAACTATAATATCCACTTTTCTATTTTAAGGGGTGGAAGAGGAGGCAGCCTGAGGAATAAGAAATGGAGCTAGCACTATGATAACAGGATGAATGTGCACTCCTGAACTTAACATTATGAGGGTCTAATGATGGCCTTTCAACCTCAGCATTATGACCTTTCGAGGTGGATAATTTTTTGTTGTAGGGGCTTGGGACATTCCCTGCAGGATATTTAGGAGCATCACTGCTTTCTTCCCACTAGATGCTAAAACACTCACTTCTAGTGGTGACCGCTAAGTTGTGTTTTTGGTTTTTTGTTTGTTTCTTTGGTTTCTTGTTCTGAAAATGGCATGGAGCCACCCTGATCTCCAGAAAGATATAACTCATTCAATCTCTCCCTCCAGCTAGTCAGGTGTGAGGCTCTGGAGGAGGAGAGAGGCTGATATCCTCACCTAGAGATGGACCCTAGGCCAGCTGGAAGGGGCAGCTGGTATGCAGCCCATCTCTCTGCTGTCAAACACAGGAGCAGCTGAGATCCACTCATCATGCCTTGGATGCCACCATAACAGACACAAGGCAGGAGGAAAATGGGACACTTAGTCCAGAACAGAGGACCTGGCAGTACATGGGGAGGAGGGATGGGTATGGTGAAAAGGGCGTAGACACCTCTGCATAGGGAGGGATCAGCCCACAGTCTGGCCAAAAATGAGATCCGCATGGAGTTGCTGTTAAGCTAATAGTAATCAACTGGTCTGATGGGCTGTGTGTGGCTTAGCAGACATCCCTACAGATCCAGAAATCCTGTTCTCTTCACAGATTCTCAGTCTTTTCCTCTGGAAGTCTGATGAGGCCTTTATACTCCTTTTTAGAATAATGTTTTTAAAGTACAAACTAGAAACACAACTAAAAGGAAACCAATTACATTGGAATAAAGTTATCAAAATATTTGAAAACAAATGAGAATTTTTGTAATATGTCTTTTTTTATTGTGTTAAATGACAAAATCCAGTGGCAGTTCTAAAAACTATCATGACTTTGAAAGAGTAATGAACTTAAGTTCAATCTTAAGAAAGCTGAAACAACTCTCACATGATATGAAAATAATAGTTTTTTATATTTTGAGAGTCACAGAGACTGCTTACATAAAGTACTATGACTTTTGGGGAGGCACTCAACTATATTTAAAATTCTCCTAATGTCTGTCAATGTCTTGTTTTATAGGGGCTTGCAGGTTGCTGTGATGCTGAAAGCTATGCCTCTGGTATTACAGACACCAGCAAGGCCACACATGGTGGACAGTTTTAAGCTGAGCTTCCAGACTAAGACAGACTAGGGAGAAGGACCCAGCAGCCCAACTCCCAAACTTTTAGCCATTGAAAACCCTATGAATAACAGAGAAGCACTGTCAAATATACTTCTGGAAAATGAGCTCCCTCCACTCCCAGGTTGGAAAGCATTCGAGAAAGTACTGGGGAAGAGTTGCCTCCTCAAAGTAGAGTTGCTCTTAATGACAGGAATGGAGTAAAGCTCCTGGGACCTCCTTTTGCTAATGCAGCATGACTCAAAATGACAAGAAATATAGTGGTTGCAACAATGGGCTCAAATATAAAAAGATCATGTGCATGGCACAGTGCTGGATAGTGCTTCATTCTCCTGTACTTAGGATCACTATGAGTTGGATACAAATGAATGGCACCTAACAACAACATATTTAAAATTGTAAGAAATGCTGGACTTTAGTTCAAAGTTTATAAAAATAAGATGTAATTATTTTCCCCATCCATGTGCGTAGGTAGACCTTTATAAATCTGAGTCAAGAACTTTTTGTAGTAGTCACTGCTTCTCAACCAGGAGCAATTTTGTTCCTTTTCCTTCCCTCTCCCTCCATATTCCCAGGGACAGGTGGCAATTGTCTAGCAGTATTCTTAATTGTCACTCCTGGGGGACTATCAGTATGTACTGAGTAAAGGTCAAAGATGCTCCTCCTCCCACAACAAAGAATTGTCCAGTCCAAAGTGTGAGGAGGGTGAAGATTGACAAATGCTGAGCTAGAGGAAGAGCCCATGGGTCTGGAGAGACTGGAGTTAGGATGAAGCAGATTCTCCAAAGGCAGCTGGGAAATCTGCCCCTTGCCCAAACCAAACACCCTTGAGAAACCCTGGAAAGCATTCCAGTCCCCTCTGCCACAGCATTGCTGGTATCCAGAAGGTGATTCCATGGGAGCACAATTCAAGACAGACACGGAAAAGAGCACAAGTACAAAATGGGCAAAGGAGCAAGACCAGGCGGTAAAAAGGAAAAGCAACTGCTGATAGGAAGCTGTTTCGTTTGCTTTGACTGTGACTCTCCACGGGACTTCATTAGGGAATAAGGAAGCTTCTCCTTCCCTGCTCTTCCTCCAGAAGGATGAAGGATTTTGACCCTTAAGGACTGAACTCTGTACCAACCCACACTTCCCAAGGTGAAGATTAGATCCAATGCAGACAATTAATCTAGATGTCACAAAGGGATACTGGCACTCAAAGATGAAATATATGGCTTGGCCTCCCTGAGACCGGCAGCTAACATGATGGATGGTGACGAAGACTTGCCCCTTGGCCTAAAATTATTATCAGGCTCTTCTGAACCCTCTATTTCACTTGGCCAGTGTTTAGCAAGAATCCTACTAAGTCAGGTTCAGAAGAATTCCCCCACCCTAGAAATCTGGTGGGATTTCTCATCCCCACCCTCAATATCAAAAATCTTGTCCCGCCTTTGGTTAGAATCCTGTTAAGCCAGTTTAGCAAGATTCCCCTTGCCTGTGATATCCCCTCTCACTAACTTTATTTCAGGGCAATGAATCTACATCAGCTAGTGCACGTACACATCTCTGTGTTCCAAGTTTCTCCAGTTTATGTCCAATTTCCTCTCTGCAAAAGAAGTAGAGGGATTCTTCACCAGGTGTGGCTGGAGGAAGTGGGCCAAACTGGTCCTGGTCCGTGTGTTTTGTGTTTCAGCATATTATTGGCTGATGCGCTTCTGTTATAAAGTCTCTTGTCTGTCTCATACCATTCCATTTGGATTTTTCCATTAATGCAGCTGTCACCCAGATGTGAACTGCTTCACTCCCCCAGTTACCCAGACTACTGAGAAGTTGAATAACTGTAACCCAGATATTGGCTGAGTTTCTTTCTACCCTCAAAATCTAGTTAAACTAGCCAAGATAACCTGTACCTCATCCTCCCCCCATCCTTACCACTAATATATATCCAAAGTCTTCTCCAAAATTTATTTGTTCTCAATCCTAGGGATTGAACCCAGGACCTTATGCATGCAGGGCAAGCACTCTACCACTGAGCTAGCCCCCAGCCCTAAGATTTAGATTCATTTTAAGGGTGCTTATGTGCTTGGAGCTTCTTCTGCCTCCCAGGCTTCTGCCTGTTTCACATGGTCATTGCCCTGCACCATATAGATATCAAGTATACCCTATACACTCCCCATACATACAACAAAATCCACTCAAACACAGAATCTATGATCCCAACATACTCTACTGAATAACTAGGCTAATAGGGAAGGGAGGTCACATCATGGACAGCCTAAGAAAACAGACATTCCTGTTCCATCATTGTGGTATAGCCATCAATGTCTTACGTATAGCCATCAATGTCTTACGTCTAACTATTTCATCTGCTTCTCTCCCCTTCCCTTCTTTACTTTCTCCATTAGGTCAAGCAATGCATTCATCTCCAATGCTAACCTCTTAACTTGTTTAGCCAAAACCTACCAAGTTTATCATCAAACATTTAACAATTCCCATGCATACTCTAGGGGCTGGGATTTAGCTCAGTTGGTAGAGAGCTGCGCTGCAGTCTCTGAGGTCCTGAGTTCAATTCCCAGTACCACACAAATGGGAGAAGGACCTGGCAATCCACTCCCAAGGCAATCCCAAAACAGTCAGCCATTGAAAACCCTATGAGGGTCACTATGAGTCGGATACCGACTTGACGGCACCTAACAACAACAACAACAATGCATACTCTACAAGACAATTAGAGATAGCCAAGGATGAGTGTGTATATGCATGGGTGTGTCATACCCCTCGGGTTATGGGAAACCCACAGCTCTAGTTCCAAGTTCTTCTGTCAAACTCTCCTTTTCTTCTGTGCATTACACCTCTGTATTTTTCCCCTTTGCATCACACTCAATCTCTTCAATCCTCCACAACACCGTATATTTTAGATTGCACATATTAACACACTGCCAGGCTGACAACAAAGACTGGGCATAAAGATTATATTGCAGTATAATTCAACAAACAAAACTGAATAGGAACCAGCTCACTCTTGAAAGTCCTCAGGCCATTTTTATAGCCAACATAGATGATTCCAAGTGTTGCTGAGGGTATGGAGCAACTGGAGCACTCATACACAGCTGCTGGTTGTGTTCTTGGTTATATCCACTTAGGAGCACTAATGTTTAATGCTGTTTCCAAGAGCTAAACATCTGCATATGGTCTGGCCTTGTAGTTCCATGCCTAAGCGTCTACCCAACAGAAACACAGATATATTTTCTCCAAAAGACATGTAAAGCCAGATGTTGTGACACACACCTGTAATCCCAGTGCATGGGAAGCTGAGGTAGGAGGATCACAAAGTTTGAAGCCAGCTGGGGCTACATAGCAAGACCCAATCTCAAAAATAATAACAAAGAGGGGGGGGTAAAAATATTCATTGTAGTATTGTTCTTAATGGTTAAGAAATGGAAACAACTCAAATATCATCAAAAGTGGAATAAATTGTTGTTGTTAGGTCCCGTCAAGTTGGGTCCAATTCATACCAACCCTATGTACAACAGAAAGAAACACTTCTCAACATCTTGCCATGCCCAGAACTATACCAGTTCTCTGCTATTCATAGGATTTTTGATGGCTAATTGTTTCCGGAGTGAGCTGCCAGATCCTTCTCCCATTTTTGTGGTGCTGGGTGTGGGGCAGGCGCCGCCCGGTCCGGCCTGGAGGTTCGGACGGGCTGTGCCGCTGCGCACACAGATACTAAACACAATTCACTCGAGACCCTCAGGTGAGGGGTGCAGAGTCCTGCGGCCCTCAGGACCCTGGCGGAGTCGGGAGAAAGGAAAAGCCTCAGGCACTTTTGCCTTCCAGGGGCAAACACCTGTGTTGGTCGTCTTGGTGATCAGGAGGAGACAGCTGTTGCTTCCTCAGTGATCAGACAGAGAGCAGGTTCCTTTTCTTGTTGAGGATTGCAACCGGAGAGCATTATTTCCTCACCGAAGGTCCGGGCAAGAACAGGCGAGAAGGCGCAGAAAGGGATGCCAGAACGGCCATGCCAAAAAAGAGGGTCGAGCTGCCGCAGCGCAGCTCTTTATGTAGCTCGCCCATGGAATGGCCTGAGCCAATCAGCTTTCAGTCCAGTTGTCCAGTCAGGAAGGGTTTTGTACAAACATGCAACCAAGTTACTTTCATTTTCCCTAGATTTCTAACTTACAAACCAGATATTCAAACGCCATTTTCCCAGTTTGGGAGTTTTTGCCAATTTCCTCCCAATTCTTCCCTACACTGGGGGTTGAACCCAGGGCCTCAGAGAACACAGAGCAGCATTCTACCAACTGAGCTAACCCCAGTCCTAGAATAAATAAGTATGTGGAATAATTGTTGTTGTTGTTGTTGTTAGGTGCCTGACATCAAGTCGTGTCCGACTCGTAGTGACCCTCACAGGGTTTTCAATGGCTGACTGTTTCGGGATTGCCTTGGGAGTGGGTTGCCACATCCTTCTCCCATTTCTGTGGTAGTGGGAATCGAACTCAAGACCTCAGAGACCACAAAGTGGCGCTCTACCAACTGAGGTAAATCTCAGCCCCCATGTAGAATAATTATACAATATAAAAATGTAAGACAGAAATAAATGAAATTCAACTACATATAATGAGGAAGGATCAAACAACCATATTTCTGAATGAATGAAACTGGACACAAAAGGGTATATACCATAGGATTCCATTTATAAAAAATTAAAAATAGAAGGGGAGAGGTCAATCTCAATGTAAAACAGCACAACTTCATGAGTATGTTGGAAAAATAGGGGAAGATAACCCAAATAAGTATCAGAGTTTAACTACAAACTAGCCATAAGTCTCCACAAGCTTTGTGGGTCGATGAAAGTGTTGCTAGAAGTGATGTAAAGGATGCATAATGGAAAAAGCCATTGCTGTATTACTCTGTACCCCATCATCATTTACTAATAAAGGGAAGGAAAAAAAGAAAGACAAAGAAAAAGATTTAATACATTAAAAAAAAGAAAATTAAAAATAGCCCATATTAATCCATGGTGTTGGAAATCAGGACATTAGTTACTTTTGACTTAGTGGCTTACACAGAAATTGATACTGGCTTTTGGAATTCTGGAACCTGTCACTTCTTGATCTGAGTCTGGCTACACAATGTGTTTACCTCATGAATATTAGGAAAGACATATACTCATGGTTTGTGCACTTTCCTTTTTCTTTTTTTTTTTTTTTTCACTTTAAATTTTTAATTCTTCTGTGATGCAAGGGGTCAAACCCAGTGCTGTGTGTATGCTAAACACATGCTCTCCCACTGAGCTACAGTCCCAGCCCCATGCACTTTATGCCTGTGGGAATAAAGGGTTAACAGAGCAGGGATATGCCCTTTTTCTCCCAGACCTAGGCCTGCCTGGGAAAATATCAGTTTTGTTTCCTCTCAGCACCAGTCCTTGGGAAATGACCCAAGTTAAGATAAATTAGCAATGCTGGGTGCCAGAGCAGACACCTGTTGTATATAGTGTGAAGCCTGCAATCTATTAGACAACACCAAGGCTGGAAAACTCATTAACTATAAGCCTACATGACTGGGGGTAACCAAGGAAGTCCCTGCTTTGCAACCAGCTGAACCCCACACAGCATGGCTTCATCCCCAGTAATCATGCACACTCTCTAGGCAGGTGAGGAGAGGGTTGGGCAACTATATACCCACAGAGAGTTGGCATGCTTCCAAAGAGACTGAAGGCTGTGCATGTTCTATTTCCTGTCCTGTGTCCTATAAACCTAAGCAAACTTAGTGCTAGATTAGATGTGTCTTGTGAGTTTACTTGCCAGTCTGAACTTGTTATCAATGCAATGGTGAAATCATGTATTAGATTTCAATAAAATGTTCACTAAAGAACAATAGGGAGAAGGACCTGGCAACTTACTCCCAAAAATCAATCCGCCATTGAAAACCCTATGAATAGCAGAGAAGCACTGACAATTGTGTTTCACTTGCTGTACATAGGGTCACTGTGAGTCAGACACCGACTCGACGGCACCTAACAACAACAACACAAAGCACAATATTCCTAGCCAGGCGTGGTGGTGCATGCCTGTAATGCCAGAGACTTGGGAGGTAGAGACAGGAGGATCACAAGTTAGAGACCAGAGGCATTCTGTGTAATTTAGTGAGACCCTATCTCAAGATGTAAAAAAAAAAGGGGGGGGGTAGGGGTGCATCTCAGTGGTACAACACTTGCAGAGCATGCAAGCACAAAGCATTGGGTTCAACCCCCAGTATAGGAAAAAAAAAAAAAACTGTATTCTTTTGGCTATTCCTGCCAAAATGTTATTTTCACTGTTCATATCTTCTGCTTGGCCTCCAAATTCCTTCCACTTTTCTGGGCCTTCTCTTTCTCCTTTACCCTCTAGCTGTCTCTTTTTTAAGACTCCACAACCAGTCCCTAAAGTTCCTGTTCATTTCTCATGCAGAGCTGTTTAAATATTCTATCTTACCTCAAAATGCCCGCAGAAACTTCATGTCAAAACAAATAAGAAGACTGTTTTCAAAACACAGCAGCCACCCAGAAGTGGTATGACTACCTCTTGATCTTTTCTTTTCTCTTTTTGTAGTACTAGGGGATTGAACTCAGGGCCCTGGACATGCTTTTGCAAGTGCTATACCACCAGGCTGGACCTCCAGCCCATTTTTCGCTTTTGATCTTGAGACAAGGTTTCACTAAATTACACAGGCTGCCTCTGGCCTTGAAATTGTGATCCTCCTGCCTCCACCTCCCAAGTCGCTGGGATTACAGGCATCTTCCACTGCGCCAGGCGTCCCCTTTAACTTTTCTTTAGTTAGACAGCAAAAGATTAATCTCTGTGGAGATATTCAAATTCACATATTTGTGGTCTTAATAACCAAGGGCATAAATCAGTTATTCTTGCTCCTAATTTGGTATCATAAACTTCCCTGAAGTATGAAACAAAAAGGATAGACTTTAGCTCTCACCACCAATCTATGTTCTTAGAAGCACCAGCTGCTGTCATATGACCCCTAAGAAAGACTTATCTTTGGGTGTCATTCTTTGCTCTGTCCTCCAAACCTCTCTAACGATGGCAGAGGCCCTATCTGTGCTAGATTTTCTATATTTGGTTTTGGTTTTTTTCACTTTTGTTTGTTATTTTGTTGTGGTGGTTTAGTTTGTTTATTTGTTTGTTTTGGGGGTAGTGAGGACTTCCAAGCTTAGTAAAACATGGAAAAGGCACCCCACATGATTGGTATACATTAGTTCTTGGGATGCATTATTTCCCTCCCATCTTTCAGCTTTTGTTCTTTAGTAATCTTCTGCCCTCTTGAGCTAGACTTCACCTGCCTTACTTGAATTAAGTTCTCAGTAGTAGGAGCCTCTGTCTCTCCTCATCATGGCTGGAGTCACAGGAAAAGAGGTGTGATAGTCTCAGAAATACTTGGTATCTCCTACCAATATTGCTGAGGCCACCACCTGAATGATCAAGTCACTTCTTGTAGCTGATGCTCATTAGTAATAATGCATGTTTATTGAGTATCATTTGGAATGGTAGAAATATGACTTAAAAGTTACCAGCAAGTGAGATGCTAATGAAGATCATAAAGCATGTTCCCCTAGAACCACCATGAAACCTCATTATAATTACATTTTCTTTTCTGTGACACCTTTCTTCTGGTGTTTCTGAAGCACTCAGAATGATAAAGATCAATTTCCTGTCATTCCTACAAACAGTACATGGGAAACTAAGATGTAACCATGACTGCTGGTGGTTTCATCTTAAATTCAAAATCCTAGATGTCAGAAATAACAGACCTTAATGTTACATTTAGATATCTTACTTTTCTTCCTTTTTTGAAAAGAATGAGTCATCTTACATAAAAATACAAAAAGCTCTTACTGTGATAAAATAAGGCTTTTTAAGTTTTCCAGTCTCACATGCACAAAGGGAGAGATCCCAGAATTGAAATCAGAGTCTGAATTTCCCTGCAACGGATACCCTTGGAAATAGAAACATCACCAGAATCTGTAAAAAGGGGAACTCTGGTAAGGTCCTGTTACACTGCTTAAAACTGGAATGCATGAAACTGTGTCCAAAACAATCATATGTAAGCAAACACAGTTGGTTAAACAACATGAAAAGATTATAAAAGACATTTCCTGAATGTTCACATTCATGTGGTTCCTAAAGATGTGTTTCCAATAAATATCTGTACAGCCCAAAAAGTATGAAATTCTACCTGAGAAGCACCTTTCTTCCCTGAATTGGTGAAATCTACTTTCATCCTCTATGTGTGGACCACCGAAGTAAGGAATGTCGGTCCTCTTCAGGAAAGAAATTTCCTTGGCCTTGTTAACCAAGTCTTCTGTCCTCTCGAGGATTCTCACTAGGAAGGCTGCATCATGCCCTTTTTCCTTCTTCATATATAAGATGTGAAAGAGATTTCAGAAAGGTAAGAGTTTAGAAGTACTTCTCTCACATGCAGAAAAACCATTGTCAGAATATTCTTAAATTTAAAAGTTTGAAAAGCCTGTGATCCTTTCAGTTTCCAAAAGTCAACAACTCTAAACCAAAATACTCCTCATCGGCATCCCCACCCACAGTTTCCTCTTGTCACAATTTTGCAAGATGATCCTCTAGACTGGCATTCTATTTCAGGTCACCAGGTTTCAGCAATCTCTGTGAGAACCCGCAGCAGTTCAGCAAATGTTGGTCGGCCTTTAGGGTTCTGGAAGAGGGAAAAGGAACTGGTCAGCTCACCTTAAGACTCTAAGACATCAGCTGTGGAACTTACATGCAGAGACCTGTATCCAAGCTGATTATTCACAAAAGGAAGGGAAAGGTATCTTGGCTAGCATACACAGGTATGTTTTGCATTTGAGTAAGGCACAAGTGTGAAAATATAAGAGTAAAAACTGCCAACAAAAAAAAAAGAGTAAAAAGTGCCACAAAAGTAAAATGGTTAGAGCTGTAAACATTAGCCACATGTGGTTACTGAAATTTGTTGTTGTTGTTGTTAGGTGCCGTCGAGTCGGTATCCGACTCATAGCAACCCTCGTAGGGTTTTCAATGGCTGAGTGCTTCGGGATTGCTTTGGGAGTGGATTGCCAGGTCCTTCTCCCATTTTTGCGGTGCTGGGAATTGAACTCTGGGCCTCAGAGACTGCAGCGCAGCGCTCTACCCACTGAGGTAAATCCCAGCCCCCTACTGAAATTTAAGTTAGTTAAAATTACATAAATGTTTAAATCCAAGTGCCTCAGTTTTCCCTGTAATTATTCCTTAAAGGCATATTAGCTTTAAAAAAATTCTATCTGTATTCTCTACTATAAAAATAAGTGGAAATAAATTAAAAAATAAATTCAGTTCTTAGTTGCACTAGCCACTTTTGAAACCCTCTAATGCCAGGAGTGGCTACCATATTGGACAGTCCACATATGGAACATTTCCATCATTGCAGAAAGCCTGCTGGGACATGCTAGAGATCTGTTTAGCTGATTTGACATGTATGAGGTCAAGAAAGAGTTGGAAGAGAGTGAAAATTAAGAGTGTCAGGCTCCCAAGCTCAGCCCATTATTTACCTGATCCTCTCTAGAATGAAGGACTTCACTCAGAAAGCATAGGGCATGCTTTCATGAGGGAATTTGTAGATCCTAGGGCACACACTGTGGGCTAGGATTTAGCTCAGTTGGTAGAGCACTACTCTGAAGTCTCTGAGGTCCCGAGTTCGATTCCTAGCACCGCAAAATGGGAGAAGGACATGGCAACCCACTCCCAAGGCAATCCCAAAACAGCCATTGAAAACCCTATGAGGGTCGCTATGAGTCAGACTCGACTCAACAGCGCCTAACAACAACAACAGGGCACATGATGTGCATTCTTAGGCTCAGTCAACAAAATCTCTAGCAATGAAGTCAGAGTTCAGAGAGTGTTCCTGTTTCACTGATGGACACAGGTTGGCTCTCACTCCATGAATCCCGGGCCTCAGAGAACACAGAGCTGGCAGGAAGAGATGGTACTATTGGGGTCTTTCAAATCCTTAGGAAATAGAGCTAGTTGTAGTAGCTCCATTTTCACATAGCTCACTGTCAGTAAGCTCAGCCAGGAGATACCACTGCTCATGACTTATACACACAGGGTATCAAGAAAAAGGACAGAGCAGAAGACGATTTGAGCACACATGAGAATCCTCCCTGAGAATCCAAGAGTAAATTGTGGAGCCCTTTGAGGAGGCTGAAATTCCAGGTAGAGCCTATGACATGTGTCTATCAATAGTAGCACGATCACTTTTGGGTCTAGAGGCACCTAAAAAATTGGGGCAAAGTCATAGACAAAATGAACTTTTACAAACAAACTGACATAACCAAAACATGGTTGAAATCAAATTTCTGACTCCAATTCAAGACTAAGTTCATTTACTTGATCTTTCTAAGAGCATCCTCTGTGCCTTTTCCCCATCTCTGTCTCATATCCACAAATATAGGAGATCTCAATAAGTAGTCTATGTGCATGTGCATGTACATATATATTGTTTCAAACATATATATGGATGCTCCTCAAATAACAATGAGGTTACCTCCCAATAAACCTATTAAAAGTTGAAAATATCATAGATCAAAAATTCATTTAATGCACCAAACCTACTGAACATCATAACTTCACAAACCAGTGTGCTGTAGCACATTGGTTGTTTATTCTTTTGTGTGGCTAACCTGGAGCCATGCCTCACAGCCTCTGCCCAGCATTCCAAAAAAGAACTATACCTCATATCACCAGCCAAGGAAAAGATCAAAATTCAGTACTCAAAATATGGTTCCTGCTGAATACATATCACTTTCATACCATTGACAAGTTGAGGATGTTCAAGTCAAACCATCATAACTGCCATCTGTATATTCCTGAGCTATTTACATTATTATTGCAAAGATATGTCTTAAGACAGCTATTTGCTACTAACAGCTTACTTAACATCTTTCTGTGTCTTTTCAGATTCCTTGTGGAGCAATTAATCATATGTAAAACATTTTCATACATTGGGGATTTTTATAAATTAAATACTTCTCTGGAATGTGAACAACCACATCACTCTTGAAATAGTGGCTTTTCCAGTGATTGTGGATTGGGAATCAATTGATTTTTTTTCTTTTCCTTTCAGGCAGGAAGGAGTCTTGTCAAGCTGTAATTTTTCTGGGCTGATAATGTCAGCTGCAAAGAAAGAGGAGCTCCCAAAATCATGGGAGATTCTGATAAGAATAAGAGGGGTGCATTAATTTGGTGCCCAGAAAAGGAAGAAGTGGTGTAGAAACCCCTCTGGCTTAGTTTTAAGCTTGGCATTTCAACAAAAGGAGAGATTGGACTCCCAAGAGATGATTGCCCAAATGGTGGTTCCTGGCACACAGTCTGCCTTCATTTCTATTCTAGTTTAATCTCTGTATCAGGACCCTTAAGTGCCACACAGAGAAGGAACCCATTCCTTTTAGCCTGGAAAAGCAAATCAAATGAAAGTAGAATGAAGTAAATAAAAATAGCACCCTTCTTTTTCAATGTGGAAGTTTTAACAAACCTGGTTCTACCCTTAGTTCCACTGACCAGCTCTCAAGGGTAATAAAACATCTAATACTGAGGTTTTAGTAACATCAAGAATTTCTACAAGAAGCAATCTCAGACAGATAAGACTTGGAAACTGAGCTCCTCAGCTGAAAGGCTATTGTGAAAAACAAAATGGATGAATGACTTTGTGGTGGAAGTTTCAGATAGAAACAGTGCTCCTGATTCTCTGGAGCATTACTAAGAAACAGACAGCTATTGATGCCATGCTAGAATCCTGGGTAATGTTGATGTCAATGAGGTTTGCTTTTAGATCCTGGAGTTGCCAACCAAGAAACTAAGGGATACCTACCTCATGCCAGCAGCTATACATGACTTCATATATGGACATGGGTGCCAGGTGAGGACAATACAGCCGGAAACCTTTAGAAATGGCTTCCACGACTTGTAAATTGGACTTATTTTCGAAAGGCATTTTTCCTTCTGTAAAAACTTCCCACATTAAAACTCCTGCAAATAAAACGCACAAAAATAAGAAGTCAGAGAGAAATAATTGCCTGGAACTGAAATAACTTCTGGCTTCAAATTATGAGGCATTATTTTTCTCTGTCAGCATTTGAGTTATAATTATCCAGGATGAGAACAGGTTTATTTAGGAAGCAGACCATGCTCACCTGAGTTTTTGAACCACAAAACTTGAAAATAATTCTAGTGAAAATGATGCCTTTCCTTTTCCATTGGTCTTGTTGGCCTCCCTACTGGAAGAAATTTCTAGCAGCATTTTCATTTCTGCTCACATCTGCTCACATCTCCATACTCTGAAATCAATGAACCTTCTTGCTATTCTATGGGAAGTGACAGATTTGCTTGAACTTCTGCTGCCTGCTAAGGACAGGAGTTTCCCATTGAGGAGATGGTATGTGTCGCTCTCTTTCTACTGAGAGACTAGGTAATGGATAGAGGCTTAGAGTGTCTAGCAGGGGCTCTGAACATAAGTAGGTGGTCAATAAACATTCTATTGATTGATTAGTGAAACCCCTTCAAGAATTTCCAATTTGAGTTCATTTCATTACTTATTCTACAAATATTTATCTGGTACTGGTTAGAGACCAGGCCTATGCGAGGACCAGATGATTCTATAAGAATGAGACCAGTCCATGTACTCAAGAAACTCACTGTAGGGTAGAAGAGACACAAGTGAAACTCGGGGAGTTCTAATTATTCTACAACCATTGGATTTATATCCAATGGATTTATATCCATAAAGTCTCATTGCTATCCATAAGGTCTACAACTTAACTGCTCCCCTGTTGGGCTTAAAATGTCATCTGATGAGATGACAAAAAGCCAGTGGAGAGCTAATGAGATAAATGATAAAAGTTTAACCTTATTGTGGACAATAAAATTCACATCCCTCTAAGGGCCCAGAAGTCTCCCAAAGCTAAAAGCCACCCAGGAACTTCTGGATAAAAACTAATATAGTTTTTATTCATATTTATTGCCATACTTTGGAAATTAACTCAAAGAACAAATGGTATTGTGCATGGGTCTATAGTATATCTTTCTCAATGAAGTACATATAAATATCAATAAATAGATCCCAAGGAAGCCTGTGTCTAAATCCCATAAAAGTTGAAAGTAATGAAGTAAATAAGGAGGCACTATTTTTTAACTTCATGTTTTAGGTTCAGGTTGTCAAGTAAACAGCTGGAAAATAGTCAAGCTGTTGAGTAATTAAGCAATGAAGTTTATTAAATATACTAGAAATTTAATAATGCCATAAGAGTAAGAGTAAGCCTCTATGGTGTAGAAAAGTTGGCTAAGTTGGTTTTCTAGATCAGTAGACTCTTTTTGTTATAGTTTAACAGCAAGTGTTCATTGGAGTAGGAAAAGATCTAAAAGACCGACCTATGTAAGACGGTGGCCTGCAGCCATAGCCCTGCGGCATCTGATCTCAGAAGCTAAGCAGGATGGAGCCTGGTTAGTACTTGGATGGGAGACTGCCAAGGAACACCAGGTGCTGTAGGCTTGGGAGACAGACCTGGCAACCCACTCTCAAAAATCAATCCGCCATTGAAAACCTTATGAACAGCAGAGAAGCACTGACAATAGTGTTTTGCCTATTGTATGCAGGGTTGCTATGAGTCGGATACCGACTCGACAGCACATAACAACAACAACATGTAAGAAGGTAGCTCAGTAAGAAAGTAGGGTGCTGCTGCACACTCTTGGAGGGCCCAGGTTCAATCCCCAGCACCACAACAATGGGAGTAGGACATGGCAGTCCACTCCCAAAGCAATCCTAAAATAATCAGCCATTGAAAACCCTATGTGGGTCACTATGAGTCAGACCCAACTCCTAGGCACCAACTCATCAGCACCTAACAATATGTACAAAGGTATATGACGCCAGTTGCCAAAGGCAATCTGGATGTAGTTAGAACATACAAGAAGGCCCAGTTACAAGAAGGCTTTTAAAATGCTACACTACAGTAAGAAGTCAAAGTTAAAAGATTGCCCATTGTATTATGTCAGGCTCCATTAAATGGACATTGAATGTACTTACCAAATGACCAGACATCAGATTTACTGCTGTACTTGTTGAAATGAAAAACTTCAGGGGGGGACCACTTGATTGGGAACTTGGCTCCAGAAGAACTGATATACTCATCATCCAAAACATACCTGTGGTCCTCAGATTCAAAGCACATGGTATTAATTACCTCCAGGATTTACTTACTTGGAATCCCTTTAGTTAACTCCTGAGTTGCTAAAAGATGAAGTATTTTACCCTAGAAACTTTACAGAATTTTATTCAGTACACCTTCTCTTCTCATTCGTGGAGTGTGAAATTATCCTTTAAAATGCCTCCTCCTCAAACCAGTTTTCATTGTGTTTATTTTCAATGGGTCTCAGAACAGTCCAAAACATGACCCACTATTTATATTCATAAAGATACATTCTTAACTCTGCAAAAACAGCACGCTACATGCTCTAGCAACCAAGGTTAGAGAAAGGAAATAAAAAGTCACTCTTCTTGTACTGGAAAAGAATGAATTCAGAGTTGGATGCCATATTTTCTTTCATGTACATATTTTTGTGGGGCATAGGGAAGAGGGAAAATAAGAGTATATAAACAAAATACTTTTTTTTTCAGTACTAAGCGTTGAACCTAGTGCTTCACACATGTTTTGCAAGTGCCTTACCACTGAGCTGCACCCCTAGCCCATTTTTTACATTTTATTTTGAGACAAAGTCTCGCTAAATTATGCAGGCTGCCTCTGGCCTTGAACTTGTGATCCTCTTGCCTCCACCTCTCAAGTCCCTGGGATTACAGGCGTGCACCAACCTGCCTGGAGCTAATAAAGTACTTCTGATGTGGAAAATCTCTAATACATTACAATGGTCCTATGTAAAAAGAAATTGGAAATAACTACCATCTCCTTAAAAAAATAACAAAAAGTATTAAATCCTCTGTCTTTTTTGAGAATTGTGTACAGTTAATGTCCAAGTGTAGCAGTCTGGAAAGGGCAGAAAATTGTCTTGTACTTGTTGCACTTTGAAGCACAGAATGCCTATCCTGAAAGAATCCTGCAGGCAGAAATTCAGGATGAGTCAGCTGCCCCCTGTGTGGATGGCCAGCCACAGCCAGGAAAGGAGGATAGAGGGTGAAAAGATGCCTGTGCACACAGATTACAAAAGGACCAGACAAGCCACCTCCATGCCAGTCCTCTGGCCCCACAAG
This sequence comes from Pedetes capensis, assembly GCA_007922755.1. Lineage (NCBI taxonomy): Eukaryota > Metazoa > Chordata > Mammalia > Rodentia > Pedetidae > Pedetes > Pedetes capensis. Next base: position 33,215 of record VMDO01003394.1, on the reverse strand, counting down.
ACACCCAAAACTGGGACTTTGATCCTGAGGAAAGTCAGGGACAAACCTTGACTTCACTAGGGCTAAATTTCTAGCACTCTAAAGAAAGGGGGATCAAAATGCCAATTATATGGAATTGTAGAAATACATGGTTATATTTTCCATACTGTTGAGCTCTAGACTTAAAGCAAATTAGTATATGCCATAAAAGAAGTGTTTGGTGATGACCTAGAAAAATCAGGGCTGAGCAAACACATTTTTTTCTTATTCTTTCAAAAATATACACATTTATCAGAAAAACATTTTCTTAACCATATACATATGAGTAGACTGAGAAATTCTCCTTTTCATTTGAAGACTTATCACAATTTTTAAAATAATGACCTGAAAGAAGGTAGGAAGAATTTGTAGCAACCCTCATAGGGTATTCAATGGCTGACTGTGTTGGATTGGTTCAGGAGTGGATTGCCATGTCCTTCTCTTGTTTTTGTGGTGCTGTGGATCGAACCCAGGTCCTCAGAGGGTGCGGAGCAGTGTTCTACCAACTGAGCTAAACCCTAAACTGGTAGGAAGACCCACAGTAAACATCTATAGCTAAAACTGTCCTGAAATCCAAAGGGGGTCATGCAATCATACCAACTCCTCCCCTACAGCAAAAGCAGAGCCAGTAGCATCTTCAGTTTGCCAGCAGAGAAATTCAAGATTCCCTCCTATGGGTAGACATACGGATACAGATGTAGACATCACATACCTGGCCATTCCAAAGTCTGAAATTTTTACTATACATGTAGAACTGACCAAACAATTCCTTGCTGCCTACAGAAAGAAGAAAAGAATTCAAATTTGAATTTAAATTTTTCTTTCAAGAATTTCTACTCTCTTCTTCCTTAGTGTATGTGAGCTTTGGATTATCTCTCTCTGTGGACAGCCACATGATTTTCATAGTGATATCTATCAGTGATATATGATTTAATAGCCAGCCCTTATATGACGAATTTTAATGATCCTTTTAATATAATACAAAAGTTAAAAATAAATGTTAACATTTTAACTCCTTAAACTGTTTAATCTTTCTCAAGAAATATCTTCAGTAATATGAGGATTAATTCAATCTAACATGATAAACAATGAATCTTGGCATAAAAATAGTATATACTTTTTGCTTATCTTAAATGAAAGAAGAAAGCTCAGTATACATGATGGAAAATGCATGGTCATATCATATCATTGTGATCTCCAATTGGAAATAAATATTAAGAAATTATATTTTAAAACTTATATTTCAGCCGGGCGCTGTGGCGCACGCCTGTAATCCCAGCGGCTTGGGAGGCGGAGGCGGGAGGATCGCAAGTTCGAGACCAGAGGCAGTCTGGGTAACTTAGCGAGACTCTGTCTCAGAAAGCAAAATAAATGGGCTGGGGGTGCAGCTCAGTGGTCCAGCACTTGCAAAGCCCTGGGTTCAAACCCCAGTACCACAAAAAAAAAAAAATCTTATATTTCATTGAATATAATTATTTATAGAGATAATTTCACATTTCTTAAAATTACCATAGTGAACTAAATATGGTATTATATGATGCAGAGAAAATATAGTTGATGCCAAAACAATCCATTTTCAGCAACTTAAAAAAATCATTGATTTGGTTCTTTAGTCTTCTTTAGAATTTTTCTCTTTTCAATTAATTTGAGGTTCAATGAGTCCAGCAACAAAAGCAAGAGACTTGAAATGGGAAGGCAGAAAAAGCCAGTTTAGAAGATGTCAGCACGTGCAGCAATGATCTCAAAGCCAAGCAACAAAAAAAGTCCTTGATAGGAAAAAACCATATATTTAGCTGATATATTTAATGTTGCATGTTGTTGTTGCTAGGTACTGTGGAATTGGGTCCAACTCATAGTGACCCTTGGAACAACATAGGATTTTCAATGGTTTATCTTTTGGGGGTTGTTTTTGGGAGTTGGCTGCCAAATCCTTCTCCCGTTTTTGTGGGTATTGGGGATCAAACCCAGGACTTCAGAGCAGGCAGAGCAGGACTCTACCAACTGAGCTAAACCCTAGTGGCACACAGGTAGATAAAATAGAATGTAAAGAAATCAATGACCAGGGAAGAAATTAACCATAGGAGGACCTGTAAGAAGCCACTTGGAGCAAACAGAACTACCAGAACTGTCATACAACTAGGTTTTAAATTTGAAACCTTATCAAGAAAGACAAATCTGCAGAGGCCAGGAAAGTGAGGTAAGTGGAATAGATACCATATCAATCCATTCAGAATTTGCTCAATAGCTCCTATATCCTGAGTACTGGAGAATGTGCCATTAGGGATGAAAAACAGTGATCTATCTCTATAACAGCAGTAGTTAGCATTGCTGAACTCTCCTATGATCCAGGTGCCATTTTGTGTACTTGCACATAGTAATTCATGTAATTCTCCCAACAGATCCACATGGGAGAGGTGCCATAGTTAACACCACTTTACAGGATAACTATCTTGCTTGGGGTTAGACACCTAGGAAGAAGCAAAAGCAAAATTTTAACCCAGGTAGTCTGGCTCTAAAGCAATGGTTTCTAACATGGACTGCATATGGAATTCAATCTGGGGAATTTTCTCTCTCTCTCTTTTTTTTTTTTTCTTGTGGTACTGAGGCCCCCCAAACCTCATAGCCACACCCCTATCCCATTTTTTACTTTGTGTTTTGAGACAGGGTCTTGCTAAATTATGAAGGCTGCCTCTGCTCTCAAACTTGGGATCTTTCTGCCTCAGCATCCCATGCCACTGGGATTAAAGGTGTGTCCCAACATGTCTGGCTGTAATCTGGGAAATTTTCAAACAATAATGATGCCTCAATTCCACCCCCAGAGATTCTGATTTAATTGGTCTGGGGTATGGTCTGGGTATTGTGGTTTTTCTCAGAACGCCCAGGTGATCCTAATGCACAGGAAAGTTTGAAGTTTGAGAATCTTTGCTGTGCAATCTGAGCTTCATATCAGAAGTCTAGGCATTGATCTCAAGGCATTTAGAGTACAATATGCATGTAAAAAAGGTAAACAATTAACTATTACATGAAGCAGTAAATAGTAAACACCAGGAGAGCTCTACAGGCTGTGGTTTAGCTCAGATAGTAGAATGTTTGCTCTGCACACCCTGAGGCCCTGGGTTCGATCCCCAGCACCACAAAAATGGGGGTAGGACCTGGTAGTCCACTCCCAAAACAATCGCAAAACAATCAACCATTGAAAACTCTATGAATAGCAGAGAAGCACTGACATAGTTCTGGGCATGGCACAACGTTGGGGAGTATTTTGTTCTGTTGTACACAGGGTGGCTATGAGTCAGACCTGACTCAACAGCACCTAACAACAACAACATGAGAGTTCTAAGGCATAGGTAAGATAAGTATACTTCTCAAGGTATGCTGGAGCCAGTGTAACTATGCCTCCTTTCTCTCCATCAAATATTCCAGCATTAATGCTGAATACTGTAAGATGATCACTTTGGGTCACATGCAATCAATGTACAGGATTGTTTCTAGGTGACAGTATCATAGGCTTCTTACAAAATCCTCAAATTCTCATGAGTTAAATTTTAGATTTAGAAATGAAACATGGAAGTACACCAAAGGATTAATATTAATATCCTGAATAAATGTGGAATGGACAGAGAAAGTATTACATAAGCGGAGGTAGCAAGGCCAGGAAGCAGTGATATTAGCATTTGGTTTGGGGTAAGACAGTCAATAAAATAGAAATGTTCTGAATATTATAGAACAGAATGGTTTAGCACTTCTAGTCTCCATTGGGCTGGGGTTTGGCTCAGTTGGTATAGTGTTGCTCTGCACTCTCTAAGGACCTGGGTTCAATCCCCAGCACCGCAAAATATGGAAGAAGGACATGGCAATCCATCCTCAAAGCAATCCCAAAACAATCAGCCATCGAAAACCCTATAAGGAAGCCAGGCAAGGTGATGCACGTCTGTGATCCCAGCAGCTCAGGAGGCGGAGGCAGGAGGATCGCAAGTTCGAGACCAGAAGCAGTCTGCGTAATTTAGCAAGACCCTATCTCAAAAAGTAAAAACAAAATGGGCTGGGAGTGCAGCTCAGTGGTCCAGCACTTGCAAGGCATGTAAGCGCAAGGCCCTGGGTTCAACTCTTAGTACCACAAAAATAAATAAATAAATAAATAAATAAAATAAAAGGAAAAAGAAAAAGAAAACCCTATGACTGTCACTATGAGTCGGATCCTGACTCAACAGCACCTAACAAAAACAACAGTCTCCATTGGTAATGCCAATAATGTTCTTGCCGTACTGTCAGAACCACGCCACCTGCGCATGGGGCAGTTTCGCCCCTGGGTGGTAACCACAGGGACTTGTTCTTCACTGCTACATCACCAGGGCCTAGCAGAGTGCTTGGTGTGTACTAGGCACTCAGTACCTGTTTGATTATTGATTGAAAGAAGGAAATGTGGAAAGAAAAACAAAATGAGGAAAAGAAAGAAGAGAGGGAAGAAGAAAAGAAATGAAAGTCGATCAATTTTAGTTAACTGATTGGTTAGGTGGTTAACGAGTTCAAGGTATGTTGTCTGTTAGGTGCCATCTAATTGGGTCAACTCATAGTGACCCTGTGCACAACAGAAGGAAAAAGGCACCATGTCTGATGGTGCTTCTCTGCTATCCATATGGTTTTCAAAGCCTGATTATTTCAGGATTGTTTCAGGAGTGGGCTACCAGGTCCTTTTCCCATTTTTGCAGTGCTGGGGGATCAAACCCAGGGCCTTAGAGTATGCACAGCAAGCACTCTACCAGCTGAGCTAAACACTAGCCCAGTTCAAGGCATATTTACAGTAAAATCTTACTTGGTTAGAGAATTAACAGACAATTAAGAATAAAGTTAGTTCAGTGGTAGAGCACTTGTCTAACACATAAAAGGCCCTGAGTTTAATCCCCTGCACTGATAAAAATTCTTTTTAAAAAGATAAGTTACCTTTCATAATAAGTTGCATGATAGAAAAATGTTTTAAAGTTAAGCAAAAGATATATTCTTCAAAGTGCTGAAAGAAACTATCAGTCCTTCTGAATATAGGTATATTGTTGTTGTTGTTAGGTGCCATTGAGTCAGTGTCTGACTCAGCATTCCTACGGACAACAGGCAAATAGTGTTGTTAGTGCTTCTTTGCTATTCATAGGGTTTTCATGGTTGAATGATTTTTGGGAGTGGGTTGCCAGGTCCTTCTCCCAAGCCTACAGCACTTGGTGTTCCCTGGCAGTCTCCTATCCAAGTACTAATCAGGCCCAAACCTGCTTAGCTTCTGAGTACATAAGATAAGAAGTGAATTTGCACTATACTTACCAGATCTCTATGAATATAGCAGCTCCTCTCCAGATATTCCATTCCTTCACATATATCCTGGCACACACTCAGTAGTATTTCCCTTCTAAGCTTTCCTTTTCTCTCCCTGAGATAGTTAAGCAGGCAACCATTTTCCATAAACTCTGTCACAATATAAAGGGGTTTCTGCTCTATGCAGACCCCATAAAGCTGAACTAGCCTTGAATGTGACAGTTTCCTGTTGAAGAAAAACATATATCAGTGAACAGAACTGGCTTTGAAGTTTAAAGTGTTTGAACAGAAGTAGCTGTATTTACCATCTACATATCATTCTCATTTTCAAGATAAGATAAACATCAACCTAACCACAGAGAACGTAGAGTACTTTCCTTTCCACTTCATGCACTGGGGAAGTGGGTTTGGGAGTTTGAACAGCCCTTTGAGCAATAGTCATGTTCAAAACAGACTATCACATGTCCCTTATTGTACTTCCCAGCATTCTGATCTGCTCCTTTCTGTTTTATAAACCTTTTGCTTCCTCGTTACTGTTTCTCCTGGCCCAGGTCTCAGAGTTCCTGCTCCTTCAAGTCCAACCTTCCTAACTGTAGCTACTCAGATGGAAAATTCTAGATACACCGGAGGGAGGAGAGAATGAGAAATACATCTAAAAAGCAAATTAAATTCTAAAGAGTAAAGCCATTTAAAAGGAAATTTTTAGATAAAGTTGAGACCTAAAAACATTTACTAACATGAAACCTCCTTGTGTATTTAGTAATTACACACACCCAGAGTCCTCAGTGTTGCCTGTTAAAACATACCCATAACTTTTTAATCATCTAGACTTCAAAAATTTGTTGTTTCTCCTGTGGAATATAATGCCGAATCTCTAAGGGCCTTTTATGCCAAATGGTTATCATCAAAAACAATTTCAAATTAATGTTTCTAATTTTAGAAGATGTATAATACGCAATTCTCTGTTAGTCAGAAGTACCTTAAGAAGTTACTTCTTGATTCATAAAGGTAAAATGAAGTCAGGGAATCAGGAAGACTATTTACCTTAAAACAATGTGTATGAAGTGATTATGGGTACATCACCATAAAATTAGTTTGTGAAAACACTTTGATAAATAGAGAAGAGAAACACTTAGAGAATGTGAACATGACTTTAATTTGAATATATATGTGTGTGTGTATATATATATATGTATGTTATATATGTATATCACATATACAAGCATATATATAACAAATACATATTTTGTCTGATTTACCTTTCAAGTTCATAAAGTATACTTTCAGTTATAGGATGTAATTTATATGTGTGCAGGATAATGGCAAGACAGCAAGTCTCAAAATGAAATATTAATTTCCCACAAGAAATACACCAAGTCAGACCCCACATTGAAACATTACATTGCATTTACTTAGCAAGATCACAGGCACAAAAGTCCATCAGAAATAAGACAACCATCTACCAGGATATAGTAAAAACAAATAAACAAAACCTCATGTATTAGCCTAACAAACAAGACAAATACTTCTCATGGGCATAAAAAATGCAAATGGAAAAAATACTTTCTTGTTTGCCTCTTAATACACATTATTTCTCAGTTGTATGATTCATTGTAAGGCAAACATCATATGTACTTATATTTGTTCTTTAAACACTTTCAGACCCTTTGCAGGCTTCTCCTGTTGTCTTTTCCTAATGATTCCCCTTCCCTTGGTGATTGAATCAAGTTTCATGGTTTTAAATATCATCTCCGGTGATCACTGTCAAATTAATACCCTCTACCTTGACCTCTCTTCTGAACTCCAGAACCATGTATTTACCTGACCACTTGGTCACCCCTGACCATATAACAGCCTCTCAAACCTACACATCCAAAGGAAACTTCCTGATTTTTCTCCTGTTCAATCCTCCTGTTGAATCTCCTGTTCAATATCAGTCAGTGGATTTCTCTGCCTATAGATGCACATCACCATCTTGGAATCATGTTTGTTCCCTGAGTTTCTTCCCATTATCTGCCACATTCAAACTATTCATAATTCTTAATAATTTTATCTCAAAAATGCATCCTGAAACTCCTCTCTTCTTTCCATTCTGCTCTCATCCCACCCACAATCATATTCCACCTAGACCACTGCAGTAACTTCCAACCTTCTCTCCCACCGCACTTTAGATTCTCAACAGCAATTCTCTACAGAGCAGCCAGCATGACCTATGTAAAATGCAAACCAGATTAAATACTTCCACTTTTCTCTATCCACCCAGTCAAAGGAAGCCCAGACCCACCTCCAGTCTTTCTATTGCATCCTCCTGTTTTGTAGTGTGAGCCCTCACCTCCTTTAGAAGTTACATTGCTCCTGTGTTTGTTGGTTTGCTGCCATCTCAGTCCCCATTCTCCATTAGGTTACATGCAGAAATAAGCCCTTTAAAAGTAGGAACTCTTACTTATCATTGTATCTTTCTTTTCATTTTATTTCTAGAATTTAGAACAGAGCCTGCACAGTCAGCAGACATTGGTTGAATACACAAATATAAAAAACTGAACAATGCCATTAGTACTGTATTTGTTTAACAAAGCTCTAGGAGGTGTTATGAAACCTTTGGAAAATAAATTCTTTCTAATTCAAGAGAATGCACGCAGATATTGTGGCAAGTGTTTGCACCGCAATTTGCATTTATGCATGATTTAAGACAGACACAGGCATTTAGAGTCAGGGACTCTCTTTACCAGCCCATTGGCCTGAGGATATTCTTTCTAGACCTTCTAAATCCCCACATCAACAGAAGAGCTGCTCAAAACTTACCCCTCAGTACTTTTGAAAGTAGATTTTCCTTTATTTTTTCTTCCCTTCTCATTCCTGAATCCCCCTTCTTTTCTTAATCTATTTTATTTCTAGTAAGTCTATTCATTTACCTCTTGAAATTTTGATTTTTTTAGGCAGAAGTGAAGGCTCAATATAATTAGGTAAAACATCTGACGGAAAGAATTAATTACATTCAATTCTGTTTGACATGGATATAAAATGTTAAGTCCTTTCTTTCAAAAGCTGAAATATTTTACTGCAAAGACTTCATGATGCAGATGTAATAAATGAGATACACATGAAAAAGCCCTTAGAGAAATTATATGTACTTATGTTTTTATTATTATGAACATTAGTTCATATGTCTCTATAATAGTGCACTCCTATTAATAAGCTATAACCAAAGAAGTAAACCCATCGTACAGCAACTAAAACAAAGGCTTCAATTAAGGCAATGCAATGTTTTAATAGTTTTAACCCAACAGAGGTTCCGACTGATCTGAAGGACAAAAACTCTTTTCTTAATATCTCTCAAGTCAGCCATGACCTCCACAAGGTTAAGGAAAATACAGTACTCCTGATCAAAAGCACAGAATTCAAGTTGTTTCTGCTCTTATTGGCTACATGACCAGGGCCAACTTATTCAAACTTTGCTAAGCATATGTTCTTTTCATCTGTGAAATGGGGATAATAAAATATGATCTTCTTACTTTCAGGGAATATTAAGTGAGATCATGTCTGTGAACATATGATTAAAAAGTATAAACCAAGGTAAAAATGCAAAGACAAAATTAGAAAATTTAATAGGATTTTATGGACAGAAGTTTGTGTTTTTGTTTTTGAGCTTCATTCTTCTAAACAATCTTTGCTTACAGCAATACCACCCTGGCATCTGATCTCTTAACAGGGTTGGGACTGATTAGTACTTAGATGGAAGACTGCCTGGGAATACTTAGTGCTATAAGCATGGGAGAAGGACCCAGCAGCCCACTCCTGAAACAATCAGTTATTGAAAATGCTATGAATAGCCGAGAAGAACTGACATAGTACCAGGCATGGCAAAGTGTCAGGGAGTGTTTTGTTGTGTTGTACATAGGGTTGCTATGAGTCAGACCAGACTCAATGGCACCAAACAACAACAAAACAATCTTTATCAGATGTTCCAGAACCCCTAAGAACAGCCTCCAAATGTAGGCAATATGAGAACATAGTATATATCAGAAGTTTTTCCTTCTGCTGCACTGGAAAAACTACATAAGATGACAACAATTATGGTTAACTGTTATGGCAATTACATAAGATGTAGCCTGTATGAGTTTCTCAATAAATATTAGTTACATAGTTGAGTTAGTTAAGTAGGTGAGTAGTTAAATTAGCTGAGTATTATATTAGTTAAGATCATGGGCTTTGTGCCAGACAGTTCAAGGTTCTGATTTCAATTAGAAGCTCTATCTGTGGGAGTGTAGGCAAATTATATAAGCATTCTAATTTTCCTTTTTGTCATCTATAAAATTGAGATCTTAGAACCTATGTCAAACAATTGTGGTGAGCATTACTTAAAAACAAGAATAAGTGTTATGTCTTGAATATAAAATGGTGCCCACCTGCTCATTTTTGAACACTTGGTCCCCAGCTGGTGGTGCAATTTTGGGAGACTGAGGAACTTTGGAAGGTGGGACCTGGCTGGCTCAAGTAGGTAGCTAGGAGAAGGCCTTGAAAGTCATACCTAGCCCATATTTCTGACCAACCTCTCTGCCTCCTGGCCCCCTGTGACATGAAGAACCTTCACCATAGGATCCTGCTGCCATGGGCTGAGCTCCTCGGCCGTGGCTTCCCTACCATGGACTGAACTTCTGAGACCATGAGCCAACTACACATTTCCTTAAGTTGTTTCTGTTGGGCACTTTATTCACAGTGATGCAAAAGCTAACTAATAAAACTAGGAAAAAAGTTATTAGGAGACCTCGAGTCCAACTCATAGCGACCCTCATAGGGTTTTCAATGGCTAATTCTTTCAGCATTGCTTGGGGAGTGGATTGCCACATCCTTCTTCCATTTTTTGTGGTGTTGGGGATCAAACCTATGTCCTCAGAGATGAGAAACAGCACTCTACCAACTGAGCTAAGCTGCAGCCCAGGAAAAAAGTAGCTATGTTAAACTCCAAGAACAGACTATGGACTTAACATAAACCAGTGACCTCATTCCCACCTCTATAAACTGCCAGAAGTATTGGTGTTCCCCACACTTCCTACATCTTCCATTACTCTCAAAGGACCATCCTTAAAGATCTGAACCCCAAATTCCCCCCCACAGGCTTTCAAGAATCCCCTTATCATGACATCAGAAACCTCTAATTCTTTCTTATGCAATAGGAATTCCAATATGGCTTAACTCACCCTCAGTCACCTTTCTCCCTTTCATTCTTTTCACATTATGTCTATTTAATCCAACACACAGGATTATAATTTTTGTCCTTTAGATACTGGCACACCAAGATCAGATAGATATAGTATCAAAAAGCAAAGACAGAGAGGTGCTTGGAAAATGTTGGGACACAAGAACTTTGGGAAGCTGACATCACTGGAAAATTGTGTTTATCCTAACTTCTCTCCAGATTCATTCTATTGGAAAGGTTACTTTGATAAGATTCTTGGGATATGAGTTTGATAGTTCCAAAAGACAATCTTACTCTGCCTTCAAAGGAAAACCGTTCCGGTTAATCACTTCCAATTGTTGTCTGTTTGTTTGTTTGTTTGTTTCCAATTGGGAGCTCCAAGGTCAGGACAGAACTCCATTGTTCTGGACAAGATTGCAGAAACAAAGTAATGCCACCTGGGTTTTCCTTCCTCATTGCATGGTTGCTTTCCTAAATAAGTGTTGAAATTACTAAGCACCCATTAGTGAGCTAAAAAAAATATACTTGCTTGTCACTTTCATGGTTCCTATCATTTAACTCACACAATGATCCAGTGAAGTTGGTACTGTTGGTACTACTTTACAGATGAGTACTTGGAAGATTGGAAAGTGAAATAATTTACTTAGGTTATAAACAGGTCAAATAATTTGCCTCAGTCACACAACTAGCTTGTGACACAAATCTAGGTGTGTCTGACTCCAAAGTTCATGTTCTTTCCATGTATGAAAGGATGTCAGGCCAGAATCATCTGGATATTGTTTGTACTTACGTCATCACTTTCGCCTCTTCAATGAAATCCTCTTCCAACATGGAGCCTTCATTGATGGCCTTGATAGCTACCCGGATGTGGGCTCGCCATTCACCTAAATGGACCACCCCAAACTGACCACTTCCGATTTCCTTGATAAAAGCCAACTCAGATGGATCTATCTCCCACTTTTCTGGAAGAGTAAAACACTCATGTTACAACTAAGAGAAAGAGTGCTACAATGTTAGAGCTAGAAAAGATTTAGGAATTATCTATTCCAATCCCTTTATTTTACATGTTGTTGTTGTTGTTGTTAGGTGCCATCGAGTCGGTATCTGACTCATAGCGACTCTCATAAGGTTTTCAACAGTTGACTGTTTCAGGATTGCCTTGGGAGTGGATTGCCAGGTCCTTCTCCCATTTTTGCAGTGCTGGGAATTGAACTTGGGACCTCAGAGACTGCAGCACAGTGCCCTACCAACTGAGCTAAATCCCAGCCCCATTATTTTACGTAGAGGTTAAAAAGTGTATAAATGAGTGAAGAGGATCTATAACCATTTTTAATTCTCTCATTGTAGCTTAAATGTGGGATTCTAGACATCATGTGTTAAAATACAAACTTAAGTTATGGAAAAGAATGTAAAACAAATTATGGATATGAAAACATACCCATGACATAAAGCACACTTTTGTGCCTTTCCAAACTAAATTGTCCAAAGTTAAATCTGAGACCTAAAATATGGATGTCCTCAGTTTGTTTTGGTACTGGTGTTAAATTTGTAAAGCAGATGAAATTTGTGATCATCCCTTTTCCTTCCTTTCAATTCCTTCTACTGTTCATCTTACTCTATCCCTAAAGAACTTCTCTGCTTTGTTGGGTCCTCTGCTTAGGAAAAAGTCTAATAAATTCATCTAATAAACATTGTTGTTGTTGTTGTTAGGTGCTGTTGAATCGGTATCTGACTCATAGCGATCCTCATAGGGTTTTCAATGGCTGACTATTTCGGGATTGCCAGGCCCTTCTCCCTTTTTTGCGGTGCTGGGAATCAAACTCAGGACCTCAGAGACTGCAGCGCAGCGCTCTACCAACTGAGCTAAATCCCAGCCCCAAAAAACATATCCAATGTCAAAACTCTAACCCACATGTATCTAAGAGTATATTCGAAGTGAAATTTGTGTTACTGCATATTTATCCTCCTGTAGAAACAAATTAGAAAAAAAAAGAATTGTTTTTAAAATAACCATCTTGAAAACTGCATGAAATCAAAACTTTTTAGCATCTACTTTTTATACAGCAACACCATCTGCTGGAACTTTAGGATAATGCATTCAACAGAACCAAAATGTTCTCCCTCCCAGTAGCAGGGGTATTTTAAAAGTAACATGGGTACTAGGTGAAGTGGTGCACACCGGTACTCCCAGCAACTCAGGAAGTGGAGGCAGGAGGATCACAAATTCAAGACCTCAGGCAACCTGCATAACTTAGCAAGATCCTATCTCAAGATAAAAAATAAAGGGGCTGGAGGTGCAGCTCAGTGGTAGAGCACTTGCAAAGTATGTGAAAGACCTGAGTTTGGGCCCCTAGTACCAGAAAAAAAGTAATATGGGAGAAGATATCCATGGCCTTCAGACTAGCATCGATTTATTCAATAGAATATAACCATAAAGAAAAACACTGATAAATTGCAGTTCATGCCTTTACCTGTTCATCAAAAATACCCCACTGAGAAAATAAAAAAGAGCTGGGCACGGTGGTGCACACCTGTAATCCCAGCAACTCAGGAGGCAAAGGCAGGAGGATCGCAAGTTCAAGACCAGAGGCAGTGTACATAATGTAGTGAGACCCTGCCTCAAGAAGTCGAAAAATGAGCTGGGGGTAAATCTCAGTGGTACAACACTATGAGGCCCTGGGTTCAACCCCCAGTACTGCATTAAAAAAAAAAAAAAAAAAAAAAAAAAAAAAAAAAAAAAAAAAAAAAAAAAAAAAAAAAAAAAAAAAAAAAAAAAAAAAAGGAGTGAAAAAGTAAGCCACAATCTGGAAAAAGGTATTTCTAAAATATGTAACCAACAAAGAATTACTGCTTGGAATATAAATAAATGAATTAGAGAAGACATTTTTAAGGGAAAAATTATTCAGTCATAAAAGAGAATATACAAATAACTAAAACTATGAAGTTTATCAAAATAATTAATTATCAGGGAAATGTAAATTTAAACCACAATGAGATACTATTACACATTGACCAAATTGGCTAGAATGTTGTTTAAAAAACCAAAATAGTAAATATTGGCAAGAGTGAAGCTATGGAGCAAGTGGAATTGTTATCCATTGTAGATGGGAGGGGGATTTGGTATGAGCTCTTTGGAAACCTGACAATATCTACCAAATCTGAGCAAGTACATGTCCTATGAGGACATGCACCCCTAAAATGTCTACCCTGAAGATCATATTCAACATACACTGACGCATAAATATACACTTAACTTCATCTAAAGACATAGAATAATGTTCATAACAATATTACTAGTAAGAGCCCAAAATTGGTTACAACCTAAAGGGCTATGTAAAGAAGCCTGGGTAAATCAATTGTGGAGTAGGCCCGTAATATAGCACTACATCACAATGAAAATGAGCCAGTCACACCTAACAACACAGAGCAAATCCACAGGTGTAATGAGGACAAGGAGTCAGACACAAAAGAATATATAGGATCTGATTCTATTTATATAATGTAATCAAAACCAGATAAAATAAATCAAGATATGGGTTTACAAACTCTACATTACTTGGTATATTTCAAAAAGTTGAAAAGGTTTTTTTCCTTCTTTTCTTTCCTTTTATTTTTTATATTTTAGGGGAAAAAAGCTTTTTTGCAGTTTACCAAAAAAATGCCTAGCCACAATAAGATACAATATTAAGAATTTAAATTTTTGTTTTTTAATTATTACTATTATTTAATTTGCATATGATATAATGAATTTCATAGGATTTTCATACAAGTGTATTGAGTTCTTTGCATTTGTTCTCTCCTTCATGACCCCTTCATGTTGCTGCTCTTCCCTCTTGCACTAATCCTCTCCCTGTTCCAGATACATCTCCTTCTATTTTCCATCCTTACATACATACACTTATATTTTTCTTTTAAAGTTAAATCTAGCTTCCACATATAAGTGAAAATATGGCATTTCTCTTTCTGAGTCTGTCTTATTCACTTAAAATAATGATCTCTTGTTCCATCCATTTTCCTACAAATGACATAGTTGCAATTTTCTTATGGTTGTATAATAATAATCCATTATGTATATATACCATTTTTAATAATCTATTCATCTGTTGAGGACATCTAAACTAACTTCATATCATTGCAACTGTGAACAGTGCTGCAATGAACATTGAAGTGCAGGTGTCTCTATGGTATGATGCCTTAGATTCCTTTGGGTATATACTCAGGAGTAGCTGGATCATATGGTAGTTCTATTTTTAGCTTTCTGAGGAACCTCCATACTGATTTCGTCTATGGCTTTACTAGTTTACAGTTCCACCACCAATGTAAAAGAGTTCCCCCCCCACCAAATCCTCATGATCATTTGTTATTTGTTTTGTTCTGACTAGGCTGAGATTGACTCTCCATGAAGTTCTGATTTGCATTTCCCTGATGGCTAAATTTTTTTCATATATTTATTAGCCATTTGCAGTTCTTCTTTTGAGAACTGTCTATTCAGTTCAATTTCCCACTCACTGATTGGATTATTTGGGGAAAATATTTAATTTTTTATTTCTTTTATACTCTAGATATCAATCTCCTGTCAGACATATAGTTGGCAAAGATTTTCTCCCAGTATGTGGGCTCTCTCTTTACTCTATGGATGGTTTCCTTTGATGTGTTGAAGCATTTCAATTTCATGTAATCCCATTTGTCAATTCTTAGTATTATTTTCTGGGCTATCAGAGTCATTTCAAGAAAGTACTTGACTATGCCTATTGTTGAAGTGTGTCCTCTACATTTTCTTCCAGTAATTTCAAAGTTTCTGGTTTTACATTAATAGCTTTGATCCATTTTGAGTTGATATTTTTACAGGGTAAGAGATATAGATCTACTTTCATTCTTCTACATGTGGATATCCAGTTTTCCCACCGTCATTTGTTGAAGAAACTGTCTTTTCTCCAATGTGTGTTTTTAGTATCTTTGTTTAACATCAGGAGGCTATAGCTTTGTGGGTTTATTTCTGGGTTCTCTATTCGACTCCATTGATCGTCGTGCCTGTTTTTATGCCAGTTTCAAGCTGTTTTTGTTACTGTGGCCCTATGATATAATTTGATGTCAGTTTTTGTGATGCCTCACACATTGCTTTTTCTGCCCAGGATTGCTTTGGCTCTTTGGGATCTTTTGTGCTTAGACAGGAATTTTAAGATTCTTTTTTTCTGTTTCTGTGAACCATATCATTGGAATTTTGATGGGAATGGTATTGAAGCTATAGATCACTTTTGGCAGTATAATCATTTCACAATATTAATTCTTCTATTACATAAGCAAGAGAGGTCTTTCCATTTTCTAGTGTTTTCTTCAATTTCTTTCTTCGGTGTTTTGAAGTTCTCATTGTAGAGGTCTTTCAATTACTTGGTTTGATTTATTCCTAGATATTTTATTTTTCTGAGGGTACTGTGAATGGGATTATTGTTCTGATTTCTTTCTCCTCCTGTTCATTATTAGTTTACAGAAGGGCTATTGGTTTTTGAATATTGATTTTGTATCCTGCTACTTTGCTGAAGGTACTTACCAGATATAAGCATTTTCTGGTGGAGTTTATAGAGAATAATGGAGACATTTGTAACACCTTAAAATCACCCTTCTATCCCTTTTAACCTAATGAGACCCTGAAGCCCTGTTACTTTGTTTGGAAGAGGGACGGTGGCAGTACCGGGGTGTTGAGTCCAGCGCCCTGTGAATGCTAGGCAAGTGTTCTACCACAGAGCTGCACCCCAGCCTCCCTTTATAAAGTTTTTTATATTGAAACAAGGTCTCACAGTTGCACAGGCTTCCTCTGGCCTCAAACTGGTAATCCTACTGCCTCAGCTTCCCAAGTAGCTGGGGTTACAGGCATATGCCACAGTGCCATGCCCCAGTTACTTTTTACACAATATAATTGTGTCACCATTTTTTATTTTCAGTATAATCTGAGTCTCGCTAATGAGAGAAATTTAGGGGAACAAAATTTCACTAAATTAGAAGACAGGATTGCCTAGCTCTTCTTTGTTTTAAATATTTGTAAATAGTACATTTGCTAGAAAGTGGTTCAAACCAAACTTAATGCAAATTTTATCTGAAAAAAACATGAATAGAGTACTTTCAACAGCTCTTTGGTAGGTTCTCTTGGCAAAAAGTCATTTGCCAGTCACCCCTGTAACCAGAGGGCAACAGCCCAAACATCCAAACAAGAACTCTAATTATCAAGAGGGTATGGATGAAGGCTGCTGATAATGTATAGTGAAATTGATGTAAAACTGAAACATTTCTCCCCAAAGTTTAAACTGCCCTTATGAAATGCATTCTTTAAGCATCCCATCCAGGGGATTTAAACTTTGAAAAGAAATGTATCTAGATAGGCATTTCAGAGGACCCGAGAATGTAAAGAATCTGTGGGTTAGGGTCCCTACTGGATTGGATCTCTTACTTCAGCTCATGTGCATACTTTACCATAGCTAAAACCAGCTGTGGCTGGTAAACAGCTGCCCATCAGCCCAACTGGATAGCGGAGACGTGACATGAGACCTAAGGAGAAAGAAAAATCAGCACCTCAAGTCTGGTTACCAACAGAGAAGAAATAGCTAAATATCCTAGACTAAGATAACACCAGACTGTATGTAATCAGGCATAGGAATTTGTTGTACAAGTTAGTCTGGTTGCTTATATTTCCCATTTTAAAAACATTCTTCATAAAATAATATACATTCATTATACACAATTTAAAGACTCAAAGAAAGTATAAAGAAAACAAAAAGATAAATCTTGGTGTCCAGAGATAAGTTGTTATCACTTTGAACATCTTTGCAAAAGTCTCTGTGTACATAATTGAAAGTATATAAACACTTAATGCTTTTCACAGAAATGTAGATGTTTTGTTATAAGATTTCACTGTTAAAAACATACTGTATGTTCTTGAACATACACTTGTACATACCTCTCAAATAATCCCCTCATAAAATATGATTTCCAGGTCAAGCAGTGTCCAGAAAGGCTACACTAATTCATTTGACCACCAAATTGACCACCTTTTGAGAGTTTTCAAGAAAATAGGATGGATGAGTAAATGAGATTTTGTTTGATTGGATCAACATGCAGAATTCCAGACAATCAATTTCAATTTAGTTCAATAAGCATTTATTATTTATGTTTTCAACTAATCATTGAGAGGCTAGTATGCATCATGTACTGTCTAGATGTTAGGAGAGAGCACCAAATAAAACAGTGATGGGACCTGCTCTCATGGGTCCTACACCCTAATGGAAAAATAAACAAGTGCATGCACACACAAGAAAAAGTAGATGATGATGTGTGCCTGACAAAGTAGATAAAATATAGTGACTTTAGAGTGGATGCTCAGGGAAGGCCTATTTGACTAGCTGACAGCTATGATGTCATGGACTGACAAGAACCATGTCACAAAGATCAAGAGGGAAAGCCTTCCAGGGAGATGAAATAGAATGTGCAAAGCCTAGAAGACAGGAACAGGCTCACCCTGCACAAGAACAGAAGGAAGTAGATATTAAATGATAATTGTATACATGACATTCTTCTGGATAGATTCTAAAGATCCTAGCAGATCCACAGATGAATGAGATGGCCCTGCCCACAGGAAGCTCTATCTCAGTGAGGGGAGACCAGAAGAGAGGTAATTCCAATGGAAGAGGAGTAAGGACTGTGCTGGAGACTCATGTGAGGCTCCCTGGGACACAGAGAAAGAGCAACAAACACATTGTGAAGTCAAGGTCTGGGAGCAAGTAACACCTGAAATGAATCTACTGCTCGGAGTTAACCCATGAGGAGATGCTTGAAAGAAGCTTCTTGGCAGAAGGAGCAGCAGAAGCCCAAGAGGTATGATGCATGAACTTGAGCACGTGAACAAAAGCACAAGGTAGGAGAGACAAGAAATTACACTCAAGAAATAGGTAATAGTCTGTTTATAAGGGGCCTCATTAGTCATACTAGGGAGCAGGACATTTTATGGCAGATGAGAAGGAGTCACTGAAAAGTCCCAAATAAGAGAGGAGTGGCATATTCATAGTTACTTTTTTTTCTTTTCTTTCTTTCTTTTTCTTTTCTTTTCTTTTCTTTTCGTGTGTGTGTGTGTGTGTGTGTGTGTGTGTGTGTGTGTGTGTGTGTGTGTGCTGGGATTTGAATCTAGGACCTCATGCATGCTAGGCAAGTGCTCCACCACTGAACTGCACCCCCTCCCTTTTTTATTTTTTATTTCTGAGACAAGATCTCACTAAGTTATCCAGGCTGCCTCTTGCCTCGAACTCAAAATCACCCTGCCTCAGCCTCCTGAGTTGCTGGGATTACAGGTGTGCGCCACCATGCCCAGCCATATTTACATTTTTGATAGATCACACTGGCTATTGCATAGAGGTTGATTGAGGGGAAATGAACTTTGGAAACAATGAGTGCTGTTAAGGAGCTGCTCCAATTGTCCACATGAGCAATGATTAGGGTGGCACTAATAGGCAGGGAGGGGCAGGAGTCTATAGGAAACACATTTAGGACATGAAATTGGTTGTATTTGATAATTAATAAGAAGTTAGGTATTAAGGAGAATTGTTGTTGTTGTTGTTGTTGTTGTTGTTGTTGTTAGGTGCCATCGAGTCGTATCTGACTCATAGTGACCCTTATAAAGTTTTCAATGTCTGATTATTTCAGGATTGCTTCGAGAGTGGATTGCCAGGTCCTTCTCCAATTTTTGTGGTCCTGGGAATTGAACTCGGGACCTGCAGTGCAGTGCTATACCACTGAGCTAAATCCCAACCCCCATTAAGGAGAATAGAAAAGTCTATTTAACTCCTATCTTTCTAGCTCCTTTAATTGGCTGGATGGTGGTACTGTTATTGTTATTGTTAGGTGCCTTTGAATCTGTGTCTGACTCTCAGCGATCCTACGTACAACACAGGAAACAGTATTGGCAGTGCTTCTCTGCTATTCATAGGGTTTTCAATGGCTGATTGTCTTTTGGGAGTGAGTTGCCAGGTCCTCTTCCCAAGCCTAGAGTACCTGGCATTCCCAGGAAGTTTCCCATCCAATTACTAACCAGGCTTGATCCTGTTTAGCTTCTGAGATCTGATGAGATCAGACACCACAGTGGTATGGCTGCAGGCCTACAGTTGTAACACCCTGGCATCTGATCCCATCTGATCTTGGAAGCTAAGCATAGTCCAGCCTGGTTAGTTTTTGGATAGGAGACCACCTGGGAATACCAGGTGCTATAGGCTTGGGAAAAGCACTGACAATAGTGCCAGGTATGACATAGTGTTGGGTAGTGTTTCGTCTGTTGTACATAAGGTTGCTGTGAGTTGGACTCGACTCGTGGCACCCAACAACAAAAACAAAATGATCAGAGGTCAAAAAGGAAACAAGATAGTCATAAGCTCCAACTCACAGTCAATTCTAAAACTGGACCCTCCAATATCTGAGTTGCCTCTGAGGACAGAGTGGTAGTTGAATGCTCCAGTGGGTTCGATTGTGCCAATGGCTTTCAAGATTTCTGTGGCTTAAAATCTGCAGGACTGAATCTTAGGTCTTATTATTAACCATGCAACTTTCAACAAGTTACCGCACAACTCATGACTCAGTTTTCTCATCTGTAAGATGGTGCTGCAATAGCACCTTACCTCATAGGAGTGCTCTGAAGATTTAATAGATACACATAATAGCACTCAGAACAGGGTCTGACCCAAAGTAAGTCTTTAATAAATATCAGTTATTTCTGGGTTCCATGAATTTTCCCCTATCATCCTTCTTTCTTGTTTTCTACTTTCTTTTCTAATTAATTAAACCATGGTTATACATTTCCATCTCCTACTTTCAGTGTGTTTGTCTGATCCAGTTTTTACTTTAAAAATTATCTTTATGGCATTTTAAAGATTATAAGAATAATTTATGTCCATTGTAATAAAAAAATCAAAACCCAAACCCATGTATAAAAAAGAAAATAGAAGTGTCCTTTACTCTCAGTTCTGAGAGATAAACATTAATGACTTATAATTTATTATTATATTTGTTTAAAGATTATTACCTAAACTAACCATTTTTCTATGAACAGATATATGTATATGTGCTTTTATTTTTTACAAAAATGGGACTATGACCTGAATATATTTATTTCTCCAAATTTTTTTTAACTTAACAATTTAGAATTCACATCTTTTAGCATTGGCATATCCTGATCTTCTTTGTTTTTTTTAACTTCATCACATAAACACTCTTAAGATTTCTCTTTCACAGAAGGAAAAAAGGGTACAAATTCCCCTGGATTTATTCCTGACATTTAGAACCATTTTAATGGAAAATGGCCTCTTTCCAAAAGGGATTTTTTTTTTGTCAACACAACTTTGCATAAATGATACCTACAAAGCCACCATAAGACAATAAGTCAAAACAATATGAAAAGTTACAATGGGTTCCAAATTCTGTAATGCTGAGATAAAAAGACTCCCCCTTGGCTCAAAATGGTCCTGAACGGGTTGAGTAAAGGCTGAATGCCAGAGATGCGATTGTAATGGTGGTGGAACTATCTGGGATCCTGTACCTTTCTGCAGATGACAGGCCTGATTGTTGTTGTTGTTAGGTGCCATCGAGTCATGTCCGACTCATAGCGACCCTTATAGGGTTTTCAACGGCTGATTGTTTCAGGATTATCTCAGGAGTGGGTTGCCATGTCCTTCTCCCATTTCTGTGGTGTTGGGAACCGAACTCGGGACCTCAGAGACTGCAGAGTGGTGCTCTACCAACTGAGCTAAATCCCAGCCCTGACAGGTCTGCACATACAGCAATGATGACAAACAACAGCAGGGGATGAGGGTTAAAGATTCTTCTGGTATATTTAGGCCAAAGTATAACTATGAAAGGCTGGGTTCTGTGTAAGTTTTTCTGTTCTCTCTCCAAATAAGACAGAGCAGAAAATGAGAGCTTTAAAGGTAATTTTCTATTGCAGTTATCTAAAGTACACTCATCATTATTCAGCCATTTGAAATCCTATTACAACGAGCCCTGTATAAACTTCTAGAACAAATGCATAATGACTATATGGCCTTTGGCTTCTCTGTCATGCATCATTTTTCTAATCTAACAGAAAAGTAGAAAACCAACTGACCTCTTGCCACTTGTCTAGAAAAGCAGACATATCAATGAGGAGGACAATTACCCAGAAAACAGATTGTATTTCAAGTTCTTAAGCTACTTCCACAGAGACATTTGCCCCTGTTGAGTACCTGAGCACAACTATGCAATTTCCATCAAGCCCAATACTCCTCACTTACCAGCTGCATTGTGCTGGTGATACCAGACCAACTCAGGAACTGATTGAAAGAGGTGTCTTTCCGCCACGAACCACTGTCCAGAATCATTCTTTTTAATCTGGTAATGTTTTATTGCAGCCTCTGTGCTTCTATAACCAAGAAAATCTGACTTAGTAGACAAGCCACAGATCACAAACTAAGCCAATTCATTAAGCAGCAGGACCCCAGCTCTCAGCTCTCATCCTAACAACACTACACACCAAAGACAGGATTCATTGATTCAACAGGGGTCTGACCATCCAAGGAAAATGATTCCACTGTCTTATTGGGGCCTCAGATTCAAACACAACTTCAGCCAAAGTTGTCTAGGTGACAAGTCTAATGTCCAAAAAAAAGTGGAGCTCATCACAGAACATGTTTACATACTTATTGAATATCAGATACTGGTTAAACAGATCAGCAAATGCACTATGAAGGATTAGAAATGTAAGACAAAGAGGGCCGGAAAATAATATAGGGCATGTTACTAAGCAGGTTCCTGCTATGGGCAGCTGGAAACCTACAAGACTAGGGACACACCTCAGAATTGGCCACTGAAGTGCAAAACAGCTATGGTGTTCATGCACCAACTCCCAGTCCTCACCTATAAGTAACTCCAGCCTAACTGTGGAGCCCGAAAGTTCCCACGGCCAGAGAGCACCCTGAGGCAGAAAGACACTGGAAGCTTTCTGAGCCCAGAAGCCATCTCTGCAGGTCAACCCCAGACTAGACTAAGGGGTCTGAGGAATGCACCGACAGTGTCTCTTACAACTATTCTAACCTCTGCACTTAATATGTGAGAAAAAGGAAAACAGAATAGGTGATGTAGCTTATCCAATGTCACATGGAGTGTGACAAGGACATACATAGACTGGCTAGCTGTCCTAATTTCCAGGCCAGTAATCTTCTCCCTAAGCTAATCTCTCATTTATTTTCCCTATGTGATGTTGTTTTTAGGTGACATCAAGTTGGGTCCAACTCATGGTGACTTTCACAGGGTTTTTAATGGCTGATTGTTTTGGGATTGCTTCAGGAGTGAATGGCCATATCCTCCCATCTCTATGTGATATATCTCCAAAAAAAGAATGTCCCAGAGATTATTTCTAAAGTAAACAAAATCACAATTGCTTACCTTCTATCTCTTACAAACATGGAAATTGTATAGGATCCCAAATGTCTTGAATCTCTGACAATAAATGCACCTTCTTTAGCCTGCAAAACAATGTATTCATTATACAAGTTTGTTCCTTCTAAGAAACACAAACTTACATCTCAGGGATGAAAACCAAAGTTATATTAATTTACTATAAGTAAGTGACTTGCTATAAACAATGTGTTTTTATAGGTACACACAATCTTATCTCCCTTATAGGGTTAGAAGTAATACTTTTTAAAGAATGTAATTTGGACATGAGTTTATAATGTATGAGTACTTAAAAACATTACTCCAGGGTTTTTTTTTTTAAAGAAAAGTTCTATATTTGGTAACCTTGTACCTACCATTTAGTTATTTTTGCTATGTTGATTGGGATAACAGGTAAAATAATAGCTGATTGATAGCAGAAACTCTGAGACAGACTGACAGAACCATAGTCTAGAAAAGAGAAACTGTGCCAGGTTGGGTGAGGGTGGCAGGGAGAAATATTTCTGGGGAGCAAAGAGTGGGAATAGAGATCAGAGTTAGTAAGAATAGATCTATCAAGAGGAGAGGGTTATTGTGGGTATGGGAGAGATAAAAAGGGAAATGGTAGAAAGAACATTGTAACAAGTGTGATGCTAAGTTAACAATTGTATCTTTATGGACTTCCTTTGTTGTTGTTAGGTGCCTTTGAGTCTGTGTCTGACTCATAGCTGCCTACAACAGGGGAAACAGTATTGTTAATGTTTCTCTGCTATTCATAGGGTTTTCAATGGCTGATTGTTTTTTGGGAGTGGGTTGCTGGGTCCTTCTCCCAAGCCTACAGCACCTGGTGTTCCCAGGCAGTCTCCTATCCAAGTACTAACGAGGCCCACCCCTGCTTAGCTTCCAAGATCTGACGGGATTGGATGCCACAGGGCTATGGTTGCAAGCATAGACATCCTTAGGGAGACTCTAATAAAGGGATAAATTGCTTCCAAATAATTTTGAATGTTGAACTGTTTCGTTTGTTTGATATTTTTGAAGTACAACTTTACTGAAAGTGCTTATGCTTTTGAAGACAGAATACTCTCAAAATCTCATCAAACCCACAGAAGTTTACACTTACAAAGTGCTGCAGCACATAGGCTGTGCTTGGGAACAGTTTGACCTACACAGCATGCTCGGCCCCTCAAGGTGCACACAATACACTGAGCAGAGTTTGCTCCTTCTCCTCCCACGCTTTTACCAGGACACAAGCCTCATTCCCTGGACAAATGTTTGTAACTAAAGAATCTCTTATAAGCATTTAAAATTATAAACTCTAGCCTCCATTGAATGCTAAGGTGAACAGGGGTTGATTTACATATGATAGTATACCCAAGATATGGAAGACAAATATGTTTTACAAAGATTTAAGAAGATGTCTTCCAAGATGTCTTCCAAAGATGTAAGCAGATGTCTTACAAAGATGTCTTATAAAGATAAATGTCTTACAAAGATGTCTGACAAAGGTGTAAGAAGTAAAGCTCATGAATGGCTTATATTTATATTTAATAGTGCATATGCCTATCAGTAGATACAATATGCATATAATAAAGTTGTATATGTAGTGGGCTCCTCTTACAAAGCTTCAAAGTGAGCTGGGCGAGGTGGCGCACCCCTGTAATCACAGCGTCTTTGGGAGGCGGAGGCAGGAGGATCCCAAGTTCGAGACCAGAGGCAGTCTGCGTAATTTATCAAGACCCTGTCTCAAAAAGTAGAAAAATGGGCTGAGGGTGCAGCTCAGTGGCCCAGCACTTGCAGAGCATGCAAGCACAAATCCCTGGGTTCAACCCCCAGTACTACCAAAAAAAAAAAAAAAAAAAAAAAAAAGCTTCAAAGTAAAAAGAATACAAATAATATTTCCTGACCACATAGCAATAAAACTAGAAATTGACAACAAACTCCCAAATAAAATACACCTACCATCTGTAGATTTTTTTAAATTCTTTTTTATATAACTCAAGGAAATTAAAGTAAAAATGAAACTATCCAGTTCAAGTAGTGCTCAGAAGTAAATTCGTGTCTTATTATTTATATCAATAAACAAAAGAAATAAAAATAATCATATCCAACTCAAGAAGTTAGGATAAGAATTATAAAATAACCCCAAGTAAAGTAGAAGAAAGAAATCAATTAAAAAAATCAAAGTTGAAAGTAAGAAAAACAAAAATATGACAAGACCAGTAATTAAGTTCAAAGTCTGGTTGTTTAGGTAAAAATAATTGATAAAATATAAACTAATCTAAATCAATAACTCATGGTAAAAAAAAAAAAAGCCTATTGAAAATAATAAGTTATGAGGTGAAACTAATGAAGGGTCCAGGAGAAAAAACTAAAAATTTACTTGACTCTATAAAATAAATTTGGAAACTTGGATGAAGTGGATAATTAATTAATAAAACATAAAATTTATCAAAATTCATTCCAGAATAAATAGAAATTGCAATGGACCAACTGAATAGAAAAATGGATAAGGTTTTTTTTTAAAGCTACAACATTACAAAGAACCATAGATACACATTATCATGTACTAAATCTTAAAGAAAAAACTGTATAGTGATTGAACTACCCCACTGTGTAGGAAAAGAAGAAACATTTTTCTATATATGAAGTGATCTTAATATCAGTACCAACAAACCAGCCAACACTATACAAAAGAGAAAACTACTGACTGGCCTCACTTGCCAATAGAAATATTAAATAAATGTTAACAAATTGAATCTAGTAGCAGAAAAGAATAACACACCATGACCAAGAGGGATTGCCTACAGGAATGTAAGAAGAATTCAGCATTGGAAATTTCACTAATATAATCCATCATATTAATAGATGTGAGGAGAAAATCACATGGATATCTCTAGAGATATTGAAAAGGAATTTGACAAGTTTCAATATCTAGTGTCAATTTTTTTTAATTCTCAGTAATATAGAAATCTATGGGCACTTACTTAACATAAGAACACTTATTTACTTTATTCTGAAGTCCAGTATCATGCTCTATGTGGGAATCATTCCAAATAAAATCAAAGAAAGAAAGAAAGAAAGAGAGAGAGAAAGAAAGAAAGAAAGGAGAAAGGAAGCCCACTATCAGCAATGGTATTTAATATTGTTCTCAGAATACTAGCCAATGCAATTAAATGAAGGGCAAACACTAGAAGTACCGTATCAAAATTATAAAAGATGAGTTGAAATCACCCCTGTTTGCTGCTGATAAGATTATATATGAAACCCAAGTTAATCAACTGACAAGCTATTAAAAATATGAGAATTTACCAGCTATCATCAAACAAAATTAATTCACAGAATTCAAAGTATTTCAAAATAAAACAAGAAGAAATGTTCATTTATAATAGCAATATGACAGATAAAATGCCTTAAAAATAAATGTGCAGTGCCGGGTCTAGATCCACTCATGATGGGTAGACGGAGTCCCCACATGAGAAAGAGTATCCTTAATAAAGGCATTGAAGGAAAAATCTACCGAAAAGGGAAAAAGTACCCTTTGTCTCAGAGGGAAAGTCTGCCGAGAGGGGAAGAGTACCTCCAGAAGGGCTCTTCATGGAAAGGGACTTGGAACCTCATCTTTTCTTTTTCTTAAATTTTAATTGGTCATATATAATCTTCTGGCTCTATGAGCCGTGTTGATTCAAATTGGGAATTGACAAGCCCTAGCAGGCTTCCTTTGGAAAATTCCTGAATGACTTCCAACAGTGTAAACTCCTTAAGTCAACACAAACAAAAGCCTTTGTACCAACAGCTCTATAGTAAGCAAACCATTCTGATAAGATAAAGCACCCATTTGTCATAACAAGTGAACTCAGTGGGGTGAGACACAGGTAACAATTAACCACCTGTAATTCCTGCATAAAGTTAAGAATAGTTAATTGAATTAGACACAGGAGGTGTAGGTGCTCAGATTGGCTTGGTTTATCTCTTTGAAGTAAAACACAATTTGTCTCTGAGTTCATCTTTTACTTTGATTACCAACCTAACACTCATGTAATCCATCAATGACCAATTTCCTTGGCTTTTTTCTGACTTTTCATAAGATTTAGTGAATTGTAATTCTGTATAAAAAGGCTGAGCTATCTGGAAATAAACGGAACAAGATCACATGGCCTCCGAGCTGCTGTGTCTGTTACCCATTGCCTTCGGGAATCCCTGAATTTTAGGCTGCAGCTGATCTACGGCACTGCAAGACTTATATGAAGAAAATTCTAAAATGCTCCTGAAGTACACAAAAGTATTTGCTTTCCTCATTGAATGTCTAATCTTTCTGAACTTATTTTTACTTGAGGTAGGGATCTCATTTTAATTTTTTTCTATATGAGTAACCAGATATATGTCCCAGAATAAATTCCTCACTAAATGCTATAGATTTGTAATTTCTGAAAAAATTCCCTAGATTAATCTGTATACTTAATTCAATCAATAGGAAGTTTTCTGTTTTTTGTTTTGTTTTGTTTTGAGATGAGGTGATTCTTAGAATAATGAGGGAAGCCAGTCACACTAGATAAAGCATCAGTATATAAAACAGTGTAGTAATAGTACATGAATATACAGGCTGACCAATGAAACAGAAAGTCCAGATATTATAAAAATAGGAATTGTTATTATGATAAAAGTGACTATTTGAATCAATGCAGAAAAGATGGATATTTGATAAACATCTAGAACAAAGCTATATCCATTCTTCACTCATTACATCAGGAAAATTATGAATGAATCAGATATAAATGTACAAAATAAAGCCACCAGAGTAATCAGGAAACATAAGAAGTGTTTCTTATAACCTTGGAGAAGGCAATTCTGTTCTAACACAATCTCCAATCCTTGTAAAAGTTTGTCTGATAAATTCACATATAAAATTCAAAACCTATTCATGCCAGAAAATTGTAAGACAATTGAAAAACTGAAGAAAATATTGCCATATGTCACAAAGTATTAATTTTCTTAATATAGCTATATAAATCCTGCAAATTCTGAGAAAAGTATTAAAATGCAATTGAAAACCATGGAAAGGATTTGAACAGACAGCTTGCAACAAAGGAAATATAAGCATATAAAATTTAATATATGAAAAATGTGTAACATCTCTGGAATAAAAGGAATGCAAATCAAATCCATGCTGAGATGAAGTGTCACAGAAGATCCAGATGTTTCATATAAAATGCTGTCTGAAAAGGCTGTGGGAAAATGGACACTCTTACATTTCTAATAAGTATATAAACTGATTCAACTCTTACAGAGGGCCTTTTAATATCTATGAAAATCAGAAGGATACCTTCTCTTTGATCCAGAATTTCCACCTTTGGAGATTAATCCTACAAATACATTTGTAAAAATGGAAAATCACGTGTGTAGAGTCTACCAGTGGCAACATTATTTCAATCACAAAAGAGTATATACTATTCAATTTACATAATGAAGAAGTGGCTTTTAAAAATGTGATACATCAACCGGGCGCAGTAGTGCACGCCTGTAATCCCAGAGGCTGGGGAGGCGGAGGCAGGAGGATCGCAAGTTCAAGACCAGAGGCAGTCTGTGTAATTTAGCAAGACCCTGTCTCAGAAAATAAAAAAAAACCCTACAAAATGGGCTGGGGGTGCATCTCAGTGGGCCCTGGGTTCAACCCCTACTACCGTAAAAAAAAAAAAAAAAAAAAGTGATACATCCAAAATAAAGAATACTATGCAGGTACTGATATGGAAAAATTCTCAATATATATCAAATCAAATGGAAAAGGTGATGTGTAGGAGAATATACACCATATGATTCTATTTGTGTAGAAAAACACAAGAAAATATATTTGTACTTACTTGCACATATACTAAATATCTCACAAGGATACAAAATAAATTTAATAGCTATTTATAAGGAAGGGAATTGGTGGCTTGGGAAAAAGGATCAAAGAAAACTTCAAAATATTTTGAGTTAGGCCATATGAACATATTGACCCTTATTGAAATAAAAGAAATAAAAATCATAGGATACTGCTGTAAATAATTTATGCAATAAATTTCAAAATAAAATATGAAAGGTAATCCTCTAAGTAAATACAAATTATTAAACATCTCAAAAAAAGAAAGGAATTGAAATCAGTAGACAAATCTACCTTTTTAAAAGCCAGGCATGATGGTGCACACCTGTAATCCCAGCACTCCAGAGGCTGAGGCAGGATGATCAACTGGAGTTCAAGGCAGCCTGGGTTACATAGCAAGTTCTGAGACTATACAGAGAGACACTGCCCCAACCCAAAAAATAAAATAAAAAATAAAAATAAACCCTAAAAGCAGCATGTCCAGATTGTTCTACAAAAGAAATATACCTAACCTCCTAACCTTCAGGGAACAAAGTACTTCTTTCCAATGTAAACTACTCCAGAGACTGGAAAAAGAGACAAAGCCCATCTCCCAACCCATTTTATGATCTAGCATAACTTTTTTACTAAAACCAAAGAGACTGAAAAATAAGAAGCCAGGCTCACTTTTGAACATAACCTTACCCAGAAGAATATATTTTAAATGCTTCATGAGTCACTAGAGCTTAACTTAACCCTATTTTTAAAAAATCAAAATTAGGCAGTATATAAATTAGAAATATATTTTAAGATATATAACAAAATGTATTTTTAAAAATATATCATTTGTTATTAGGGGCTGAGGTTTAACTCAGTTGGTAGAGCACTGCTCTGTGCTCTCTGAGGCCCTGGGTTTGATCTCCTAAAACAGGAGAAGGGCCTGGCAACCCACTCCCAAAACAATCCCCAAAAAATTAGCCATTGAAAACCCTATAAATAGCAGAGACACACTGATATAGTGCTGGCACAGTGTCGGGAAGTGTTTACTTCTGTTGTATATAGGGTTGCTATGAGTCAGACCCAACTCAACAGCACCTAACAACAACAACAGCAGCAGCAACAATTCATTATAAACACACATATTTCAGGTGTATTAAATAACAACATGTGCTTGTAAGTTGATAGAAATATAACCAAAAGTGATGTAATAGTTGCACTATGGAAAAAGCAAATGCTGTATGCTATATCACTCAGTACTTCACTAACATTTACCAATAAAGGGAAAAAATTTTTTAAAAGAACATGTGAAAAGCAACTGTTAATCACTTAAAGGAAACATAAACACACTTTATACTTTTACAAAGAGATGAGTGTCTTATACTAAAACAAATCACAAAGGAAAATGTTGGGAAATTTGGCTACGTTTTAAAATTTCTGTATAAGAAAAGATAACAGCAAAAGATTTTTTAAAACTCAAGATGGCAGCTGGGCACCAAGGTACACACCTGTAAGTCCAGGTAGTTAGGAAGTGAAGGCAGGGGGATTGTGAGGTCAAGGCCAGAGGCAGCCTGCACAATTTAGAGTGACACTGTATCAATAAATAAACAAAAAATAAAAAAGGAGCTGGGGATGCTATACGGTGTTAGAGTACTTGCCTAGTATGCTCAAAAACCTGAGTGCAAACTTAGTAAAAAAAAAAGCATGACACCAGAAAAATATATTTGCAAACACATAACTGAGTGACAAAAAGATTGGTATTCAGGATATATTTTTAAGATACATAAGTTTAAAAAGCAAATACTATGGTAAAATGCCTACAGCAGTAGCCCGGTGGCATCTGATCCCATCAGATCTCGGAAGCTAAGCAGGGTCAGGCCTGGTTAGTACTTGGATGGGAGACCACCTGGGAACATCAGGTGCTGTAGGCTTGGAAGATGGATCCGGCAACCCACTCCCAAAAATCAATCCACAATTGAAAATCCTATGAACAGTAGAGAAGCATTGACAATAGTGTTTCCCCTGTTGTATGTAGGGTCGCTATGAGTTGGATCCAGACTCCACGGCAACTAACAACAACAACGATGGTAAAATAATCAAAGGATGTTAATGGATGTATGACAGAAGAGTAAGCCTAACTGGCCAAGAAACACATGAAAAGTGATTCATTCACCATGGCAATAAAAGATGGTTGTCTTTGAAAAATATATACACTATCTGAGGTAGGGGTATAGCTCAGTGGAAGAGTGCTTGCCTTGCATGTGTGAGGCCCTGGATTCGATCCCCAGCAGCAAAATAAAATAAAATAAAATAAAATACATATAATTCCTTACCAAATGAATTAGAAAAAGTGCTGCTGGCAACAACTGCTGGCAAGAATGTAGTGAATCAGTTATCTCCTTCCCTGAAAGGATGTAAATTAGTACAACTATTCTGAATCACGGCTTAAAAATATCTGTTGTTGTTAGGTGCCGTGGAGTAGTTGTCTGACTCACAGTGACCCTATGTACAACAGATGAAATACTACTGTCAGTGCTTCTCTGTTATTCATAGGGTTTTCAATGGCTGATTGTTTTTTGGGAGTGGGTTGCTGGGTCCTTCTCCCAAGCTTATAGCACCTGGTTTCTTTCATCCAAGTCTTTCATCCAAGTACTAACCAGGTTGAACCCTGCTTATCTTCTGAGATCTGTTGGGATGGTATATCACAATGGTATGGCTGCAGGCTAAAAATACTTAGCAATGTTAAATCTGCACATACCCTATGACCAAACAATTCCTTCCCCTTCTGTACAAGATGACATTTACAAGGAAGTGCATTGCAACACTGATTCTAATAGTAAAAAGTTACAAACAATTTGAATGTTTATCAATACTGGATACATTTTATATACTCAGGTAATAAAATATTACATAATTAATGTATTTGATATACACGGACCCATATTAATTTTCAAAATGTTTAAAAAAATCACCATACATATGATCTCCTTTATATCAAATTGTTACATATCAAACACCATAGGTTGTTTATGCACATACATGTTGGTGTTGTTAGGTGCTGTGGAGGTAGATCTGACTCATAGCAACCCTACATACAACAGAATGAAACATTTCCTGACACCATGCGATGCTTGGCACCTTGTCAGTGCTTCTCTGCTGTGCTTCTTTGTTATTCATAGGGTTTTCAATGGCTGCTTGTTTTGCGATTGTTTCAGGAGTGGGCTACCAGGACCTCAGAGAACGCAGAGCATCACTCTACCACTTGAGCTAAACCCCAGGCCCCATGTTCATATATAGATGATAAAAAATACAAACACATGAACAAAATGAGAATATATACATCTATTATAATTGCCTCTGGGGAGTGGAGGAGAACAAAAAATATGATGGAGTAAGATCCCACTGTATCTATAATGTTTTAGTTCTTTTAGAAATGGTAGGCCAGATTTTAATATTTGCTCTGTCTATATGGTGGGCATGTGGGGGTTGTGACATAATCCCTATTCTAGTCTCTGTAGGGAGATGAGACCTTTCTCTTATCTGACTTTCTTCCAGATGCAGAAGCTCTCATGCTGGGCATGCACAGTCCTGTGATTTGAGCCACATGATCTGCAACCAACTTGCTTACTTATGGACCTTCTCTTGGGCTTTCTTTCGTTGGCAGTGCCTGCCTGGCACACCTTCATTCTCCATGTTGGATGCATTGATATCACTTATAGAAAGCTGCATATGAGACCAGGCCAAGCAAACACCACATTTGCTGCCACACACACCTCTACCAAGTGGTACTGGGCCTGTCCAGCCTCCATCCTCACTATCACCTGAGACTGAGTCTTTGTCCTTCATCCTCCGTACACCTCTCTACCATGAAGTGGGGCTCCCCTGAATCTGGAGCCATTATTAGCATTGAATTTTTAGTTTCAGAACTAATTCTTTCTCATCCACATTCTAGATTTCCTCAACATCCAATCGCAGTGCAGAATCACCCTGTACCTCTTAGCTGGTTTCTAGTTTTGACTGTATATTTCCTCACAGTTAATATGTCCTGACAGTTGGAAATTTAAAGTATATTCAGTTTTGTTTTGGTTTGACCTACATAAATAGTTTTGATCTGAGTTTGATATTTTGGCTACCAGACTCCCCCCTTGGTTTCTAAAGACCAAAGAAACTATAGTACCATGTATTTTTCTGTATTTGTGTTTTTAATGAGTCTAAGCTAGGCTAAGGGTGTAGGACCTGGCAAGCCACTCCCGAAACAACTAGCCATTGAAAACCCTATGGATAGCAAAGAAACACTGTCAGATATAGTGCCTGAAAATGAGGCCCCCAGGTTGGAAGGCACTCAAAAGACTACTGGGGAAGAGTTGCCTCCTCCAAGTAGAGTATACCGTGATGAGGGAAATGGAGTAAAACCCCAGGGTGCTCAAC